>CM076574.1:640151699-640413330 GCA_034641835.2 Pinus albicaulis | reverse complement strand
ATGGGTTAATTATGTGGAAACTAGTCCCATGTTTCCAGTTACTGATGCAAGTGAGCGTCTCACTTTTTTGCTCGAATTCCTTTGACATTGATCCGGTAATTGACATGGTGAACCCTATGGGATTATTTGAATGTGATTTTATTATCCCTATTGAGTCCCTTGACATGGATTCCTTCCAGAGAATTGTTCGTCCTTCTGATGAAGACCTCTTGGAAGCCATGATCGAGGTTTGTTCCTTTACATGTGTTTCTTCTAGTTGGAAGCCATGATCAAGGTTAGCTTGAGGAAAGATCCTTTTACTGTGTCAACCTCGTTAAAAAATGAAACAGGTTCTCATGAGGATAGTTCCTTTTAGTGTGTCAACCTCATTAAAAAATGAATCAGTTCATGATGAGGAGAGTTCGTTTTACTGTGTCAACCTCGTTAAAAAATGAAACATGTCCTTCAGGATAGTTCTATTATTGTATCAACCTCATTAAGAAATGAAAGATATACCTTGAGGATAGTTCTATTACTATGTCAACATCATTAAAAAATGAAAGAGGTTCCATGAGGAGAGTTCCGGTTACTGTGTCGACCTTGTTAAATTATGAAACAGGTTATCTTGAGGATAGTTCTTTTACTGTGTCAACCTCGTTAAAAAATGAACCCATCAATGAGGATAGTTCTTTTACTGTGTCAACCACGTTAAAAAATGAATTAGGCTATGAGGATAGTTCTTTTCCCGTGTCAACCTCATTAAAAAATGAAACAAATTCCTAATGAGGAGAGTTCTTGTTACTGTGTCAACCTCGTTAAAAAATGAAACATGTTTTTATGAGGAGAGTTCCTTTTAGTGTGTCAAACTCATTAAAAAATGAAATAGGTTTCCACGAGGATAGTTCTTTTTCTTGTGTCCAGCTCGTTAAAAAATGAAACAAATCCTCTCCCAATTAAGTCGAGTCTTTCATCTGATCTCGTAAATGAACCTTCACTCCATCCAGCTATTAGTAACCAGTAGTCTACTTAGTTGAATGAAATGAAGCTTGGGGGGCATATGATCTTGCAGGTTATGCTTGGGGGGCATTAAAAATTATTTCAAGCATGATTTTTCCTTCATTTCATGCTTCTGTAAAAATGAAACAAACCTATCTCAAGCACAATTTTCTCTCTATTTCAATCTTGTGTAAAAATGAAACAAACCTATCTCAAGCACAGTTTTTTCTCTGTTTCAAGCTTGTGTAAAAATGAAACAAACCTATCTCAAGAATATTTTTCTCTGTTTCAAGCTTGTGTAAAAATGAAACCACTCTCAAGCATAATTTCCTCTGTTTCAAGCTTGTGTAAAAATTAAACTCCTTTCAGGGGTAGCTTTCCTTTGTTTCAAGCTCGTATAAAAGTGAAACCTATCTTGAGTCCATTTCGGTTATTATTTTTAAGACTCATTAAAGTCGTGAAAATCCAAAGATTATTTTGCTATCTTTCATTCTCGTAAAACACATGAAAATGTCGAGTTATTTTTGTCTTTTCCTACTCGTAATTAAATTGAAAGTCGACCATATGAGTACTTTTTATCACTTTTTCGAACTCGTTGAAACTTACGAAAAAGAGAAACCATGGAGTTCTCTTTTAAGCCCTTTTCGGACTCTCGAAATATGAAAATATCGTCGAGTACTTGACTATTCGAACTCGTTAAATTAAATGACAGTCATCCTTTCAGTATAAGTTTACCCCTTTTCTAGAATGAAATGGAATAATTACGAAAAAGGTATATGTTGAATAATCATAGTCAATAGAGTTCTCTCCTACATTATTTTGTCCTTTTTCATGCCCGAGAGACTAAATTTATGAAAAAGAACAACCATGGATTTTACTTATGTTTTTTTTCTGACTCCCTAAAATTGAAAAATGTCGAGTTTCACCTTTATTAGACTTATTAAAATTTAACAGTAAAGGACCTGTCGATTAAAAACAGGACGAAACACTCCTTCTTAGGGTCTTATTTTAATACTAATATAGACTCATCTGAAGGATGAGCTTAATTAAACAAGAAAATTTTATCCTCCTCAAGCTTATAAAAAATAAAGAGGTACTTGCCAGTAATGGTGGGGGAAAAGAGAGAAAAAGAATCCAATTATCATCCTTGTTTAGAAAGCAACATACCACTCTTGAACACGACACTTTGTTACACTTGTAACTGGATTGGGAAATCCTTTGTGTAACAGTTAATCGAACCACATTAAATGTCTTCAGCTGCTTTTTGGGTATTAGCTTTAGGTCAAATGTTGCCAAGCCATCTGCAGTGTTGTTATGTGTTCAAGAGAGAGTTCAAATAAACCATTCATTGCAAACATTTTTGTCCATTCACGTTGACCATCCTTGAGTCGGTCCTTGCAATTATTTCTTCAAAACTTGACCTAATGGTTTCGTGTCATAGGACTTCCTACGATGAGTCACTTTCTATCGATGTCAGCTCATCATCTATAAAGTTGATCTAGAATCCTATCAGTACCTTGGGATCTACATGCCCTAATGGCAGGTTTCTCGCATTTGAAGAAAGATTTCATCATTGACCTTCAATAAAAATATTCTATGAGTGTTTTACTGCAAATAATTCATTCACACTTCATATATTGTACTGGAGTACCTCGAGAGCCATTTTCATTATTGGTGGTTTCTCTCGCACTTGTTAACGATTCACATCATTGACTGGTAATCAAGTGGTTTCTGACATGTTCGACTTCGACACAATCAATCGCAAAGATAGAATCATACTAGTTTGGGAAGTTGAAATCAAGACCCTGGATCTAGTTTCCACCATCCAGGTTGCGAGGAGTTTTATTATTCATGATATAGTAGACTAGTCATGACAGATCATTCCATCCATACTATGTCCACATTTGATGTAATATAGAAACCATAAATGTACCAAAACATTTAGTTAGTTTTGATCTGAGTATGGGAATGCCTACCTTAGTGATGATATATATGCTTGCATTGAATTATTTTACAGGTTTTCGACTGGTGTCCCCAATCCAATCGCTAGAATGATAAAGCACTTCACTCTTCAAAACAACCTCAAACTTTTCACTTTAGGGGGCAATCTCTTACATGCTATTTTGTCACCATGACATTTGGCTGTCCATATAGGTCTATCACTATCTATATTGTGCTCCCTTAGTAGTCAAAAACCATAATGTTCCTAAACCAAGTCTTGGAATTGGAGAAAAGCTCTTTAAAACCCTTAAAAGTATACCTTCAAACTTTTTCTAGCCTTTTCCTATGGGTTTGTGGATACTTGCTCTATAAACTGTGGAAAATCCTGCATGTTCTGCTACTAAAAGTTGTGGAACCCTGTAAATATTTGAATAAAAGAAAAAGTAAATTCTAGAATCATAGATGGTCGAATTTTCTCCCAACTGGAAGCTTCTAGGGCCATGATCAATTTTAGATTTATCCCTCCACTCATGTAGCTTATCCCTTGATCCATGGAGCTTAAATCCCTTCATAATATGAATCCATCCCCATCTTCATGGAACTGAAACTACCTCCATTTCCCTATAAATTGAGCTCAATTTTTACGTTGAAGGGTAGAGACGGGTAGATGCTTAGATTGTAAATGTAATTGTTGAATAGAATTCTCATGAGTACATGCTTTCCACACTAGTAAGTTGTTGTTGGCATGAGAATTATCACATCATTATTTCCATAAATCCATGCTAGTATTCAGAGTGGAAGGCTTGTCAAACCAAAGGAGAAACGATTGTTCGAGACCCCGGGAGAAATTTGTACGACATCAAGGCATCAAGTTGTAAGATTACTCTTTTATTCAAAGATAATACATATGGATCTCTTTTTCTCATTGATTTGTTATTATGCTTATTTAATAACATTAATACTTAGACTCCTTGATCACTAATTTGGGTTAAATTTTCTTGATTATTATATGTTGCAGATGCTTTGATTCTTTTCTCTTGTCTTTTATTGCAAGTTTTCCTGATTGGAGAAACCTCTTTGGAGCGACTCGATAACAGAATACATTGGACATTGGATTTCAAGGTATGGGCATGTCCTCTCTACTTTCTTATAATAATTTTGAAATGTATTTAATCTAGAGAAAAATGTTTCCAAATGGATGTTTGTTTCTAGCTATTCGTTGAATACTAGTGAGATCCCTCTTGTCCGCAAGAGGGATTAATCCACATAACAGAGTGACTAGAATCAACTGGGGAAATTGTTTCCATCATCCCTGTAGATGGCGCCGACTGGAAGTCATATTCTACTAGAACTGGAAATCTTGTTTTTTCCTTCATCCTAAGGCCTCCTTAAATAGATTTTCCTAGACCTCATAGCAACCCTCTAGAACTTATGTGGGTTTTATCCACTTATACCTTAGGAAATATTAATTTTCCTTTTTAATTTTCTTTTATATTTCAAACCCCATCGTGGGTCCAAAATCCCTTTTCTTGGCTTCTTTTCCCACAAATATTTTTGTGGAAAAACTCACACAAACCCATCCAAATAGGGTTGTGGATTACCTCCCAAGCTACACAATTCAACAAAATAGTCTAGTTGTAGTAATCGTAACTTGGTCAAGCTCTTGTAGTCAAGCGAGGGCTTGGTTGGGTTCCCAAGTTGAAAATTAAATAAGGGTAGTTGTGAGGGCATGATAACTAGGGAGGGTTAGAGTATGCAAAAGAATTAAAAGGCATGGTAACACATGCCTAAAAGTGTCAATGCATGTTGAAGAGTGTCAAGGAGTGTTGGGGCATATCAAAGGATAAGTAGGTCAAAATTCATGCAAAGGAACGAACAATATTTTGTGCAAGGGAATGTCAAAGAATTTAAGTGTGCTAAGGAGAAGTTCAGAATCAGATTTATAGGAGGAAAGCATATGATTGTTATACAGGGCTCGACATAGCAGTTTAAGATAAAGGGAGATCACTTTGTTCTAGGCACAACATTGTTTTTCCTTTAGATTTTTTTTATATGAGATGTGGCACACTTTGGCTACATGCTCATGTTTTATAATATTATAGATAACTGCATATTGTACATTGTTTTGTATAATTTTTGGGGAACTTGGCTTGTGCTGACTTATATCTTGTGTGGCTTGTGAATCTTGTGGTTCTTGAAAACTCTTAGTTAATGTTCTACTATTTATATGAACTGAGCATACAAGTGAAATATTTCTTCTGTAAGCTATGTTGCATATTTGTTTTATGGCCAAGGCTAGATCATGTGATCCTTTTCTTGGTAACTAGTGAAGTGGGACAAGTTGAGCTTGGACATGCATAGCATAAGATGAGTTATAGGTAGTTCTTAGGTGAACAAGGTGTAATAAACTTGTAGTACGTGCAATTGGTCAAGCTGTTGCAATTGACGCAGGCCAATATTGTCACATGAACTGTAGTAGCGAAGGACTTGATTGGGTTCCCAAGTCATGAAAAAATGTAAAGGCTAGCTGTGAGGACATGAGTGCCAACGCATGCTAGGGAATGATAAGATGTTCCAGATAGTGTGAAGGCATGTAAAACATGCTAATATGTGCCAACTGATAAAGCATGCCAAGATGTCCAAGGATGTGTCAATGCATGCCAGGGACTGTCAAGGCAAAAAAAGGGAGAAAAAAGTTAAAATACAAGGAAATGAACACATAAGAGGGTTAATAGGTCATCAATTTACCTTTTCCAATGGCGGAATGGTAAGCACACCAAAACTAGGTAGTAATAGGTTCCAAGTGAAAATTTTTAGTGCATTCTAAGTGCCAATTATTCCTTTGTTGCTTATCATCTACTTTCCAACAATTGATCTCAAATAAATTTAATATTAAACCATGCCAAATCATACCAAGGCATCTCAATGTATTCCATACATGCTAAGACTTTCCAAGAGCCAACACGTGCCAAGCACCAATATGTATCAGGGAGTGTTATGCATGTCATGAAGTGGAAGGGCATGTTGAAGAGTGCTAAGGTGTGCTAGAGAGTGCTAATGCATGTCGAGGAGTGTTAAGGAGTACTAGGACAAAACAATAAGGGAGCACTGGGCAAAAATCCATGGAAGTTAATGAATATGAGGAATATGTGCCAAGGACTAGTGTTAATGAGTGTTATCTGTCATGCCAAGGAGGGAGTGAGAAGGTATGCTAATCATTGGTAAGGCATAATAGGGAATATCAAGGCATGTCAATAATTCCCAAAGTGTGCTTCGTATTTCTAAGGTGTTCTAATTATATGCGCTAATTAATAGTTCTAATAAATTCCAATCCATGATAGGTGCTAAGGATGCGCAGGGTGCCAGGGTATGTCAATATGTGTCAAGTGTCAAGGCAACAAAAGGAAGAACCAATAAGAGGGTTAATAATTTGGGACTTTATTTTTTTCAAAAGGGGCATTCTAGGCACACTAATAATAGGTCCCAATAGATTCCAAGTGGCATTGTGTGCCAAGTTCTAATGCATGTCAATTCATTTAACCAAGGTTTTCTATGGCATGCTAGGGACTACATGCATGCCAACACATGCTAGGAGAGTTCCATGTTGTGCTAGCACATGCCATCATGTGCTTCGGCGTCAATGTCATTACAATATGTTCCAAGGCATGTGAGGTGCTAAGAAATGTTAGTGTATTCCAAAGAATTAATTTAAGGTGTGCCCAGATTGTTGAGGAGTGTTACGTATTTTTTATTAATAGAATTGTCATAGCTTGATTATGTATTAAATAATATATTTCCTACACACAATAGAGGAACTTTATATAAAGGGAATTTTCTAGATAATAAACTTAATAGATATGAATCATGTGTTGACTCATAGGAAAAATATATTTTACTATTCATTACATGAGGGAAATGATACACACTAATTACTTCTTAAAAAATTGACTAACTCTAACCACTATGGCCTTGGACATATTATAAAAAATACTCCACAATAATGGTCTTAAATCATTATCTTTTGACAAAAAGTAGATTAACAGGCACATAACCTCATCAAAAACTCATTGGAGTGATCAATGATGACGAACATTTACCGTCACCAAAAGTAACAAAAAGAGAATTGGTGAGGGTCATTAAAAATTCGTCACTAGAAGTGTCACCAAAGAGATAATTAGTGATGGGCCTTTAAATACCCTCACCAAAAGTGTAATTTAAAATGGATTTGGTGAAAAACCTTAAAGTACCATCCTATATACACTTACAATGATGCTTTTTTAACGATTGTCACTATATGTGACATTTGTGACGGAACTTTTAAGGTCCGTCACAAGCATGACCCTCACCAATGTCCTTTCTTCTTGTAGTTCTATTTTATTATTTTGGAGATCATTTTAAACGTTCCATGTTATGAAACGATTAGACTCTATAAATGTTAATTCCTATTTCCATAATAATTCACAGGATACAATTACCAACTTTAAAAACTCTAATTTCCATCGACAACATATGTCTTAGAAGAGGAATATTTGGTTTTGAAGAAAAGCATATGGTTTAGCTTTAAGGAAAACCGACGTAGCACACTATGTATTGTTCTTCTCTTTCCCATCCTTGAACTTGAACCCCCGTATATAATTCATGCTCATATATTATTATTTCATCGAATCAGACCGCTTGATTAGAGAAGTCGAAACGAATGGGATAAAGGAATATCTTAAGGCAGGGAGAAGAATAAATTAGTTATATCCCTATTTTTACTAAGATATGTATAAGAAGTGTAGAAGAAAAATGTTCAAATATTCATATCTCAAGTATGAAAATGCATTTCATGGTTATTATTTTTCTTGTAACATTTTTTTCTACAAGGCAGTTGATTGCAGATCTCGTGCATGGAGTAGAAGTATGCTCAATACAAGGTAGAGATATAATGTGAACTACAAATGGTTTTTTCCTCTTGCCTCATATCTCATTCATGTGAGATGCTTTAATTGTGACAATATTGGTCACATGGATAGAGAATGTAAGTTGTCCATATTTTAAAAGAAAAGGAGGAAAAAGTGTGAGATTATTTATAGTCGACCTAGCAAAAATCCAAAGGAGAATGTTCATATCAGAAATAAATCCACCAAAATATGGAGAAGGAAAGAGGAGTATCAATTGTAGTGTCATATTTCTCTATGCATGTCAGAATAAGATGATATATGGTACATAGGTAACATATGTTCCCATAATATGTCAGGGGAAAAGAGTGGTTTCCTCATCTTGAAGAAAACAAAAGGTGGCCATATCATTCTTGGAGATAATGCAAAATCAAAAGTGTTAGGGAAAGGTAAGGGCAACCTTGGTAATAAGAAGAAAAATTTAAATGGTGTGTTTCTAATTGAAGGTTTGAATCATAACTTCATGAGTTTGAGTCATATGTTTTATGGAGAAAAGGAACTCATCTTCAAATCCAAAGGTTGAAATATATGAAAAGAAGGGTCAAAGGAACCATGACCCTAAATAATGTGTGTGTACTGAAAGGAAAAGCATGTAAAAGTAAGAGTATAAAAACAATATGTTCCATTTCATATTATGAGTAAGAGAATATATTCCCCATTGAAGTATATTACTCTCACATGTATTCATAAGAAGACTTCGAAAGAGAAATGTGGGGTGCATGGTCCTAGGGGAGCATATGGAAGAATGGGAAGCATGAAGAAGGCATGGAGAGGAGTTGTAGAAGACACATGGTGTGATTGAGAGCCTAAAATAAAAAAATAGGTCGTTAGCATCAACAAGAATATTATATAGCACATGAGCTCAAGGGGAGTTCTGCATGGAGTTAGGGTTTCAAAGGTTACATATTATTTTATGTTATTTTCACTTCAATTTTTTGTAGTAGATGTGTATGATGTAATATAGGGTGAAAATAATATCTTTTAGCCATTTTTTTTTTTCATGATTAGGAAATTTGGTTAAGTAACCCTTGTCTTTAGGCATGCATAAGAGAGAGCCATTTGGCTTACTGATGCATTGAAGTCACTTTCTTTCAGCCATATATGTACTTTTCAGTGCATTGATTTGGGACTATATTATCACTATTTAGCACTTTATATCATTTTTTATCATTTGGTAATGCTTATTGTGAATTCCTTTGTCTAGTTTGAGTAGTCTCTTGCATGTTCCAGGGAAGTATGAAGAGAAGCAACAAACAACAACCATGAAGAGTTGTTTGTATCCCAAGCACATGTTTAGGGGGAGCACATTTAGAAATAGGAAGGTAATTGTTGGTATTTTTGTTATTGATGTCCCATATCTTGTAGGAATTACAAGTCTTAGAACCATTTCTTGTTTTATTTTTAATGCATATATTGTAGATGTGTTGTAGCTAATTATGCTTCTTAAAAAACCTAATATCAACATGGTTTTCTAGGAGAGATTGGGTCACCCTTTGCAATTAATGTGAAAGGGGAAGAACGAGACTATCCAACCATAAGATAATCAAGGTAATTAAAGGATATTAGTTGGTGAAGTGGTTGTGGTGTTTTCGTCAATGCCGAAGGGGGAGATTGTTGGCAACATGGTGTTCGAATTTATGTCAACCATAAGTTAGCTTGTGGGTTGGAATTGATGAAAAATAGTTGTGGGAGATTGTGCATGGTTTGGTTGATGTGGTTAGATGTTTTGGAGTTTCATAGGTTCTTGGAAGAATGTTTTCAGATGGCTTGAAGAAATAATTGAAATCTAGGTGAAGATTTTTTAGTTTTCCCTATGTTAAGGTGTGGACGTTGATTAAGAATTGAAAATTAGTGGTAGTTATTTTTAAATCCTATATTTATAGTGTAAAACCCATGGAAACAAATAATAATAGCATGCCATAACCCTTGGAAGCATCCTGTAGGATGAAAAAAGAAACCTTGGCCTTTTACCAATGAATTTTCCCATGGTTTTGAAATGAGTTGATCTACTCTTCTGCATAGTGATTGATTTGGTCATCAATGAGAACTAGAAAATCATTCCTCGTTTGATCTGTTTTTTAATTTGGCTATTTTGATCCTTATGATTCAATAACATTTTGATCATTTGATCTGGTCATCAAATAAGTGTAGTTTCAATATTATTAGCATTGATGTGGTATGATTTAGTGATTTGGGTAATTTTTTTAAATGGCCCTTGTCATGAACTAAAATATGTTTACACACACTACAATTGGAGGAATTAGTGTGTTATTCTATGCAATGTTGATGTTTTGGTACCAATTGAATTCGTCTCGAGAGGAAAAATGGAATGCAATGAATGTTCAAGTTAATGCAATGATGAGATATGATTTGATTATTTAAGAAATGATTTTAAAAATTTCATGTTGTGAAACGATTAGAGTTTATACATCTTTCACTCTTATGTAGTTTAAAAAATGTATAACCTATGATGGAGTGTGAATTGGTATTATTGTAGTTGCTAATATGTAAAAGGTGTGTTTATTGGATCATGTGCATGAGTGTGTATGAATTTTTTTGGTATATTAGTTCAGTAAAAATGGGGTGATGATTTGGATCTGAATGATGGTGATGTGTATTTTTAAAGCTTATATGGTTGTGTGTTTAACCTGAGTTATGCACAGTGCACTTTTGGAGGATAAATTATTAATGCAGTGTGATTCATGGAACATTTAGAGAGTCAATGATACTTACTAGTGTGCACAAGACCTTGAGTAATATCTGTAATGCGTATCTATGCATAAAATTTCCAATTGATACAAATTAACATGATCTTAGTGTCCTAATGATTGAACCTAAGTGTAAGGAGTGGTAAATATAGTGTGATTCGATGGTGTTGTAGTGAATGCAAATTGTGTGTGGATATGAAAAATATAATGTGAGAAGTGTTTGTAATGGAATACAATGATGTGTTTGATAGAGAGCTAGTCCTATTTACAGTTGATAGAAGGTGTTGAAGTTTAGAGTTTAAATTTATTGCTTTTGTAGAGAGTTGGTATATTGTTGTAGCTACTATGTCATATAAATTGCATATGTATGTTGTGTATGCTAGTTGGATACGTGAATATTTATATGCTACTATTGGAAATGTGTTATTCATGTTTTCTATGGAGAATAAAGTGTAGCAATAATACTGACAATGAAAGTCTGTAGGGCCAGTTGTGAAGTTGTTGTGGTCAGGTTTCTACATTGTTGTAGTTGATACATTGCCATGACATTTTATATTTCCATGTAATTTATATAGTTTATATATTGCTTGAGCTTTGAATATGTTGCTTTTAGTATTGCACTATTGAGGTTATATAGCTTTGGTTGAGATATGTTCTTGGTGCTAAGGGGCCATTAATTGATTCATGTTGTTTTTGTATTAGATTGGTATATGATAGAGGTTTTTTAGATCATTTGAGGGTGTGAGATTGCTAGGGTATATTATAGGAGCATTTTTTATGTTGAGAAACATTAGTGTGCATGGTTGAGCGAGTACCATTGCATTGGTATGCAAATAGGGTTTCAGGCATGAGACTTGTATAGGTGTTTCTTGTAGAGGATTGAGAGAGTATTGTGTTGTATGTTGTTGGCTTGGTTTAGAAAAGACATTTATTTGTGGGTAGAGAGTATTCACTATGTTTTTAAGGTTTGTATACCTAATGATGCCATGAATATGTCGATGATGATGACTAATTTAATGTGATGCTAAGGTTTGAGTAGAGAGTGATTCTAATATGCTGCTAGTCTAGATATTTAATGTATGCATGTATGCTACTACTTGAGTTGATAGTGAGAGTATGTTATTGGTGAGTCTTATTGCTTCCTGTATTTGACAGTGATGATGTATTTGGAAAGTATAGGGTTTGGTGTATTATTGAGTAGATTTGGTTGTTGAGTAGAGGATTGTAATGAATATGGGTTTTGATGTTTTTATGTTGTGATTGAGCAAAAGTAGATCAAATTGGAAAATTTATGAAACATGTTCCATAGAGGGTTGACGCTTGGGTCCTTCAAGGAAAGTAGTGGCTTTTGGATTAAGGATTAGTGGCTTCCTTCAGGTGTTATCTTGAGAAACTATTTGGGGGTTAATGCCTCCAGCAGGTGGGTGCTCACATATCTCAAGTTAACACTTGCAGATTGGTCGGTGCCAGTGCATTAATGTAACAGAAGATTTCATCAAGAAGAATAAGAAGAAGATTAAGCAAGTGGTAGTTTTTCTCCAAGAAGGGTTTCCACCTAATATCTACTGTCCTGATATGTGTATGTGTTTCTCACATGTCATATGTTCTTTGATGTTCTATTTGTTTTTCATATGATCTTACATTGCATAAGCTCTCTTTTTTTATATATGTTACTAATAATTATCGATTCAGTCAATTGTAAATATAAGTAAAATATTCTAAATCGTTGATCCATTGGTACAATATTGATTCACCTTCCCCTTGCCTTACCACCCCTCCTTCCCTCCCCATTCCCATCTTAGTATTTTCAAGATCCCAACATATTCCTAACTACAACAAATGATCAGATATTAACTAAATAAACATCTAACATCTTATATAGTTACCAAAAAAAATCTAAATTTACAAAACCGAAGCTTTCCTATGATATATCTATCACTTTGAAGAAAATCATTTACATGGCCCAATACTTATTATAGTTATTTATAGATATATTATGATATTTATGTAGCTTTTAATTATATATTATTAACTTTCAATCATTTGTATATCTTAATACTAAATAGAAAATCAAAATATTTTCAAAAATTATTTATAAATATATATTTTTTTAAATGTAATTTTCAAAATACCAACATCTTCTTAACTACACTAGATGATCATATCTTGACTAGAGAAATATATAACATGTCAGATAGATCATATGAATTGTCCAGTAGTTATTATAATTATTTATATATATTACGATATTTATTTAGATTTTAATTATATATTATTAATTTTTAATCATTTTTTATCTTAATACTAAATTAACAAATCAAAATATTTTCAAAAAATATTTATAAATATACATTCTTAAATGTAATAACTAATATAAGTATAATAATTATTATGTAATTATATAAATTAAATGGTTGGTAAATATCCAAAGCATCAAAACACTTATCTCGTTATTCATTTCACATTACTAAAATTTAATTATAAAACCATATAATTAACTAAATTAGAACTTTATTTTAAATTATTATTATTATATGATTATTATTATTGTTGTTATTAATTCTAAAAAGTTAACTAAAATATAAGGTTAAATATATATATAATAAAAAACTTGTGACAGGATACTCAATTATATGTTGTTACACTATTATGACTTAATACCATGGATTACTAATGCCATATGCCCCAAAAACCATGACTCATATTTATATGATATGTTTTTAAATTAATCAATTTAATCAAAAGAGTAAATAAAGCATAACTATTTTTGAGATAACTCTTTTTATTTTGTTAGTGATTACTACTAGAAATTGCACCATATGTTGCAAAGGGAATGTTGTAAGGCAATAACATATAGAAAAATAGCATGGTTGAAGACATGTGTGATATGTTACAATTTGAGTTGCAATATGTCAATTGAGGGAATGCTTAGCAGTTTCAACACTGCACTTATAGCTGACCAATTTGTTTTTTCTTCACTTGATACTGCCTTTTTTATACTGTGTACATCCTCTCCCATGAATACTCCTAATGATTTCCTATGATTTCTTTCTCTTTAGCGAATTTCCTTACAAATGTACCAATTAAAATAACGAGAATGTCAAAGTGATATCATAAACTACCACTTTTTTTTGGTAATTCTCATTAAGAGGCTTTTCAGAATAACTGAAAAACCAGAGTGACAATTTTTTTTAGCTTTGGATATTTCCTTCGCCATCTTCATTATTTCCAACCGGATTAACCTGAAACTTTAACAATCAACATAGACAACATTATTCTATTTTCTCCTCCATTGTACATTACCATCACTTCCTTAAACGTTTTTGGTTTAAAAACCCTTTAACAGGCTTTTAAGAAAAAGGACTAAGCCAAAGTGACTGCCACATGTTTTGGCTTAAAGGATTTCCTTGAAAATATTCAAGGTTTGGAGTTGTCTTAACCTTGAACTTTAATAATCAACTTAGAAATTTATATTTAATTTGCTCCTCCCATGTACATTCTGATTGTCAACTTTCAATTTTTGTTTAAGGGGCCATAATGAATCTAAATATTTGTTCCTCCTATGTACATTTTGATTGTCAGCCTGGATTTTCTCTTGAAGGAGCCATAATGAATCTAACTTTGACATTTTTTGTGCTAAAAATTACTGCTTTATGAAAAATTTATGTGCTTGCAATTGTCAATTATGATATATGTATGATCAATTGTACTCTTGGATCACAACTTATACCTATTATATATCCTTTTTATAGCTTTAAATGTGTGTGTCATTTAAAGTTATCAACAAATCCTTTACCATTAATTTTTTAATCTCCATTTATCTTCATTTTAATTCTTATGCGTTGAATTGCTTACCGATATTTTATTTAACCATTGTTTTGTTTACTTTAGTTTAATAATGTCACATAGATAATAAGAGAAATAACTAAGAACATCACTTTGGGAAGGCTGTATACAATTACCAACATTACAAACTTTGATTCGACAACATATGGCTTAAAAGATAAATATTTGGTTTTGAAGAAAATCATATGGTTTAACTTTAAGGAAAACCTACCTAGCGCACTACATATTTCTCTTCTCTTGCAAATTCTCGAAGTTGAACCCCAGTATATAATTCATTCTCATATATTATTATTTCATCGAATCAGGTCACTTGATTAGAGAAGTTGTAACGAATGGGATATAAGAATATGTTAAGAGTAGGAGAAGCAAAAATTAGTTATATCCCTACTTTTGCTAAGATATGTATAAGAAATGTAGAAGAAATTTTTTTAGATATTCATCTCACAGGTATACAAATGCATTTCATGGTTATTTTTTCTTGTAATATTTTTGGCTACAAGGCAGTTGATTGCACATCTCATGCATGGAGTAGAAGTATGGTCAATACAAGGCAAAGATCTAATATGAACAGCCAATCGGTTTTCTCCTCTTGCCTCATATCTCGTTCCTATGAGATGCTTAACTTGTGAGAATCTTGGTCACATGGCTAGAGAATGTAATTTGTCCAGATTTTGAAAGGAAAGCAGGAAAAATAATGAGCTTATTTCGACTACACCTAGTAGAAAGAAAAAGGAGAATGTGCATATCAGAAAACAAACTGACCAAAATATGGAGAGGGAAAGAGGAGTATCAAGTGTAGTGTAGTATTTCTCTATGCATGTTAGAAGAAGATGATATATGGTACATAAATATCATATGTTAACATCAAATTTTAGGGGACAAGAGTAGTTTCCTCATCCTGAAGAAAACTGAAGGTGGCCATGTCATTCTTGGAGATAATGCAAAACAAAAAGTGTTGGGAAAAGGTAAGGCCAAACTTGGTGATAAGAAGAAAAATTCAAATGATGTGTTGGTAATTGAAGGCTTGAAGCATAACATATTGAGTGTGAGTCACATGGTTGATGGAGGAAAGCAATTCATCTTCAAAGCCAAAGGTGGCAACATATGAAAAGAAGGGTCAAAGATATTGATAGAGAAAGGAATCAAGACCCTAAGAAATGTGTGTGTGCTGAAAGGAAGAGCATGTAAAAGTGAAAGGGTAAAAACAATATCTTCCTCTTCATATTATGAGTAAGAGAATATATTACCCACTGCAGTATATTACTCTCATATTTATTCATAAGAATACTTCAGAACATAAATCTGGGGTGCATGGTCTTAGAGGAGCGTATGGCGAAATGGGAAGCATGAAGAAGGCATGAAGAGGAATGATTAAGAGCCTAAAATAAAAAATAGGTCATTAGCATAAACAATAATATTATATATTACATGATCTCATAGGGCATTGTGCATGGAGTAAGGGTTTCAAGGGTTACAAATTATTTTATGTTATTTTCAATTCATTTTTTTTTGGTAGCTGGTGTGTATGATGTAATCCAGGGTGAAAATAATACTTTTTATCCATTTATGTGATTTTACGTCATTAGGAAAAGTTGGTTAAGTAACCCTTGTCTTTAGCCATGCATAAGAGAGAGCCATTTGGCTTAGTGATGCATTGAAGTCACTTTGTTTCGGCCATATATGTACTTTTGAGTGCATTGATTTGGCCCTATATCATCACTATTTAAACCTTTATATCATTTTTTATCATTTTGTAATTCTTATTGTGAGGTCCTTAGTATTTTTTGAGTAGTCTCTTGCATGTTTCAAGGAGGTATGAAGAGAAGCAACAGAAAACACCCATGAAGAGTTGTTTGTATCCCAAGCACATGTTCCAGGAGAGAATTTTTAGAAATAGGAAGGACATTGTCGATATTTTTTTTATTAATGTCCCATTTCTTATATTAATTACAAGTGTGAGCAACCATTCTTGTTTGATTTTTAATGCATATATTGCAAATGTGTTGTACTTGATTATGCTTCTTCAAAAAACCTAATATAAAAATGGTTTTCTAAGAGAGATTGGGTCACCCTTTGCATTGATGTCAAAGGGGCAGAATGAGATTATCCAACCATCAGATAATCAAGGTAGGTAAAGGATATTGGTTGGTGATGTGGTTGTGGTGTTATTGTCAATGCCAAAGGGCGAGATTGTTGGCAACATGGTGTTGGAATTGATGTCAACTGGAAGTTAGCTTGTGAGTTGGAATTCATGAAAAATAGTTGTGAGAGATTGTACATGGTTTTTTTGATGTGTTCAGATGTTTTGAAGTTTCATAGGTTCTTGTAATATTGTTTGCAGATGGCTTGAAGCAATAATTGCAAATCTAGGTGAGGAATTTTTAGTTTTCCCTAAGTTAGGGTTTGGACGCTAATTAAGAATTGGAAATTAGTGGGATTTTTTTTGAAAGCCTGTATTTCTAGTGTAAAACCCATGGAAAAAAACAAGAATATCATGTCATAACCCTTGGACACGTCCTGTAGGATGAAAAAAGAAACCTCAGGCTTTTACTAATGAATTTTCCCATGGTTTTGAAGTGAGTTTCTCTAGTCTTCTGCATAGTGATTGATTTGGTCATCAGTGGGAACTGGAACATCATTCATCATTTGATTTGGTTTTTAATATGGTTGTTTTGATCATTATTGTTCAATAAAATTTTGATCATTTGATCTGGTCATCAAAGAAGTGTATTTTCATTATTATTGGCATTGATGTGGTCCGGTTTAGTGATTTGGGTAATTTTTTTAAATGGTCTTTTTTGTGAACTAAAATATGGTTATACATAGTGAAATTTGAGCCATCAATATGTTAGTCTATGAAAAATTCATGTTTTGGTACCAATTGAATTGGTCTCTGATTTATTTGGTCTCGAGAGGAAAAGTGGAATGCAATGAATGTTCAAGTTAATGCATTGATGAGGTTTGATTTGATTAATTGAGAAATTATTTTAAAAAGCCCATGTTATCAAACAATTAGAGTTTATACATATTTCACTCTTATGTAATTTAAAAAGTGTAGAACCTATGATGGAGTGTGAATTGGTATTATTGTAGCTGCTAAGATGTAAAATTTGTGTTTATTGGATCATGTGCATGAGTGTGTATGAATTGATTTGGTATATCATTTCATTCAAAATTGAGTGATGATTTGGATCCGAATGATGGTGATGTGTATTTTCAAAGCATATATGGTTGTGTGTTTAACCTAAGTTATGCAAAATGCACTTTTGGAGGCTAAATTATTAATGCAGTGTGATTCATGGAACATTTAGAGTGTCAATGATACTTACTAGTGTGCACATGACCTTTAGTGATATCTGTAATGCATATCTATGCATCACATTTCCAATTGATGAAAATTATTGTGTTCTTAGTGTCCTGATGAATGAACCTAATTTCAAGGAGTGGTAAATGTAGCGTGATTTGATGTTGTTGTAATGCATGCAAATTGCGCGTGGAGATGCAAGCTATAATGTGACAAGAGTTTTTAACCAGATACAATGATGTGTTTGACAGAGAGCTATTCATATTTACAGTGGATAGAAGGTGTTGAAGTATAGAGTTTAAATTTATTTCTTTTATAGAGAGTTGGCATATTGTTGTAGCTACTATGTCATATAAATTGCATATGTATGTTGTGTATGCTAGTTGCCTGAGTGAATATGTTTATGCTACTACTGGAAATGTGTTACTGATGTTTTCTATGATGAAAAAAGTGTAGTTATAATACCAACAATGAAATTTTGTAGGGCCAATTGTGAAGTTGTTGTGATCATGTTTCTATGTTGTTGTAGTTGATAAATTGTCATGACATTTTATATTTCCATTTAGTTTATATAGTTGATATATTTCTTGAGATTTGAATGTGTTGTTGCTAGTATTGCACTATTGAGGTTATGATAGTATTGTTTGTGATATGTTCTTGGTGCTAAGGGGCCATTACTTGATTCATGTTGTTTCTATATTAGATTGGTATATGGTAGAAGTTTTTTAGAGCTTTTGAGGGTGTGAAATTGCTAGGGTCTATTATAGGAGCATTATTTATGTTGAGTAACATTATTGTGCATGGTTGAGAGAGTATGATTGAATTGGTATGCTAATAGGGTTTCAGCATGAGACTTGTATATGTGTTTGTTGCAGCGAATTGATAGAGTATTGTGTTGTATGTTGTTGGATTGGTTCAAAAAATACATTTATTTGTGAGTAGAGAGTGTTGGCTATGTTTGTAATGTTTGTATGTACCTATTGATGCCATGAATATGCTGATGATGATGACTGAGTTGATGTGATGCTAAGGTTTGAGTAGAGAGTGATTATAATATGCTACTAGTTTGAATATTTAATGTACGCATGTATTCTACTTCTTGAGTTGAAAGTGAGAGTATGTTATTATTGAATCTTATTTCTTCTAGTTTTTGACAATGTTGATGCACTGGGAAAAGATAGGGTTTGGTGTACTATTGAGTATATTTCGCTATTGAGTAGAGGATTGTAGTTCATACAGGTTTTGATGTTTTGATGTTGTTATTGAGAAAAAGTAGATCTAATCTAAAAATGTATGAAACGAGTTCCACAGATGTTTGAAGCTTGGGTCCTTCACGGAAAGGAGTGGATTTTGGATTAGGGACTAGTGGCTTCCTTTAGGTGGTGTCCTAAGAAACTATTTGGGAGTTAGTGCCTCGAGCACATGGGTGCTCACCTATCTCAAATCAACACTTTCATACTGGCCGGTGCCACTCCATTGATGTAATAGAAAATTTTATCACGAAGAATAAGAAGAAGATTAAGCACGTGGTATTTTTTCTCCAGGAAGGGTTTCCACCCAATATCTAGTGTCCTGATATGTTTATGTGTTTCTCACATGTCATATGTGCTTTGATGTTCTATTTGTTGCGCATATGATCTTACATTGCATATGTTGTCTATTGTTACATATGTTACTAATAATTATTGATTGAGTCAATTGTAAAGATAAGTAAAAAATTATAAATCATTAATCCATTGGTACAATATTAATTCACCTTCCCTGCCTCTCACCACCCTCCTTCCCTCTCCATTCGCATCTTAGTATTTTCAATATCTAAACATATTCCTAACTATAATTAATGATCATAGCTTAACTAGAGCAACATCTAACATCTTACATAGTTACCAAAAATACCCAATTTACAAAATCAAAGCTTTCCTATGATCTATCTATCACTTTGAAGAAAATCATTTACATGGCCCAATATCTATTATAATTATTTATACATATATTATGATATTTATTTAGCTTTTAATTATATATGATTAATTTTTAATAATTTTTATATCTTAATACTAAAATTATTTATAAATATATATTTTTAAATGTAATAAATAATATAAGTATAATAATTATTATGTAATTATATAGATTAAATGGTTGGTAAATATCCAAAGCATCAAAACACTTATCTCATTATTCATTTCACATTACTAAAATTTCATTAAAAAACCATAAAAATTAACTAAATTATAACTTTATTTTAAATTATTATTATTATTATATGAAAATCACTTCCTCTTAGAGTGCCACGAGTAAAACCACATTAGAGCTCAATTTCATAATTTTTGTTGCAATAATGACCTTATGGTGTGCGCAGGAGGCTTTTCTCCAAGCTTTTTGAGCATAGGAATAAAATCGTAAATCAAACTAAATAACTCTTTTCTTTAGGTCCGATAGACCAAAGATTGGTCTGAGTGGACGTTAACCATCATAACCATCATCACCATCACCATCATTATTATTATTTATGTATTGAGGTGTTTCCGTGGTGCATTATCTCATATATCATTTTTTGGGATTCAAGTGGGTTAATAAGGTCCATTTTCCAATATCTTCACCCCTTTGCGCATCACTCGATGCAATGAGTGCTAAGTGGACTATTCAAAAATCATGAGAAATTAGTTAGTTACGACTACCTCCCATGAAAATGGTCATAGTTGAATGACCTTATTAAAGCAGTTGAATCCCAAAAAATGATATCTAATATTATTATTATTGTTATTAATTATAAAAACTTAACTAAAATATAAAGATAAATACATATAATGAAAAACTTGTGACATGATGGCCAATTATATGTTGTTACACTATTATGTCTTAATATCCTCGATTACTAATACCATATGCACCAAAAACTATGACTCCTATTTATATAATATTTTTTTAATTAATCAATTTAATTAATAGAGTAAATAAAGTATAACTATTTTTATTTAATTAGTGACTACTATTAAAAATATTTTAAAATAATCCATAAAAATTAAATCTCTATTATCTACCTAATAATCATCATTAATAATTAAATTAAAATTCTATAAACTTATTAAAATTAATATGAAATCCAAATATTTTTTAAACATGGTACATAACCCAAACTAAATATTACTTTATGAAGATTTTCTTTATAACCTGCTATACGCTAAAATACATAGCACAATGATATTGTCATTATCTAGAGATGCTACAATGGGTGGTATATGAGAGTGGTCCATAGGTATATATGATATTGTTGCAACACACCCAACTCTATTTGTTATTCTTTCATGACCGAAGCTCATGATACCACTTCTTGAGAGTATTGTTTGGTAAGAGCATGACCGAAGCTGATACCACTTTGTGAGAGTTTTATTTATAACCTTTTATACATTGAAATACGTAACACAATGGTATGTTTTTATATTTATGGATGGCATCCAAGAGTGGGTGGTATAAGATAGCGGTATGTATGTATATGATATTGTTGCAACATGTAAGCAAATAAAAAAACAATTCTTAAATGCGGAATATAAAACTTTAATGCCTAGTAAAAAAATACCTCCAACCATTGATGGTATATTTCCAGAAGAAAGAATCCCTTCATGCAACAACAATAAAAAATAACCTTCATGCACAATAATAATCAATAGCAGCAACCTTGTTTTATCCACGCAGGGAAAACGATGTAAATGAAACGGTTTCTAGCTGATTTGTAAACTTACAAACTGTAATCTCTGTTCTCAAAACTCGTATATAAGAGAGCCACTAGAAATGAGAGTGTGCTCAAAAAATCGCGTATGAGAGAGCCACTAGAAATGAGAGTTTGCTCAAAAACGCGTATATGAGAGAGCCACTATTAATGAGAGCTTAGATTCCTTAACACTATTTGTATTCACGTAACCACTGAAATGGAAACAGTCGCTTCAAGATACCATGTTAATTAATAAACCAGAGCCAAAACTAATTCGTACAGTTATATATGAAGAGGAAGGTTCTCTCAACACAAAGATGAAAAAAAAATATAGGAAATTTGAAGGCACTTCCAAGCTCTCTTCACTCTAACTTGATGGTGTAAAAATGAAGGGGATTGAGTTAGTGAGCTTGGGGACCAAACAAAAATATTTATAGCCAAGCTTCCATTAAGCTTCTGTTGGCTATGTCAAGTGTTCCATGGATCATGGTAGAGAGCTGCAGTGGGAGTAATGGACCACTTTAGAAGCTCCCAACAAGAAATTAATTAACTGCGGTTGATTTCCATAATTTAAGGAAATTACTGCAGTTGGTTTCCAGAAATTAAGGAAATGACTGCAGTTAAGGTTTCCAGAAATCAAGGGATGTTGTTGGGAGAGGGAGCGTAACATTCTCCCACTTGGTCCATACTTTCAAAATTAATGTCTCATCTTAAAACCCATTGATAATTTGTATAAGTAATAGATACATGAATCATGGTGATAAGTCCTCTAATGATGAGTATTATCTTCCATGTATTACTATGCATTTATTTCTATTAAAATTTATGTGGAAACAATTCCTTAATGAATAAACCCTATGTTTATTCTTGGTCTTACACAGAAAAATTCTCTCAAATCAAATTAAGGTGCACATAAATATGAGTAAAACATCACAAAATTTAAGAATTTCATTAAAATAACATTGTTCATACAATGAGAAACTACATAATGGAATCAAGTCCCATATTTATTACACGATCCTTGAATTTAAATGGTGGCATGCCCTTACTCAAAGGATTAGTGATCATCAACTCAGTGCTAACGTGCTCAATGACCACTTTATTTTCTTTAACATGTTCCCTTATAGCTAAATACTTAATGTCAATGTGTTTATTTCGACTCCCACTTTTTTGTTCTTAGCCATAAAAATAGTAGTTGAATTGTCGCAATATATTCTTAATGGATTAGAGATAGAATCCATAATTCTAATCCCAGATATGAACTATTAAGCCATACACCATGTAAAGTAGCCTCAAAACAGGAGAAAAACTTGCCTTCCATAGTGGAAGTGGAAATCAAGGTCTGCTTGGCAGTCCTCCATGATACAGCTCCACCAACCATAATAAAAATGTATCCTGTTGTTGATTTGTGTGAATCAACACATCTAGCAAAGTCAGAATCTAAGTAGCCAATCACTTCCAAATTGTCCGTCCGTCTATACATAAGCATGTAGTTATTGGTTCCTTGAAGTTACCTCATTAATTTTTTTGCAGCTCTCCAGTGGTCTAAACCTGGATCATTCTGATATCGTCCCAACATTCCCACAACAAATGAAATGTTAGGTCCTATGCAGACCTGAGCATACATTAGGCTTCCGACAACAGAAGCATATGGAATGTACTTCATTTTTTCCCTTTCAAAGTCGTTCTTCGGGCATTGGTTCAAACTAAACCTATCACCCTTGACAATGGGAGAAACACTTGGTGAACAATCCTTCATCCGAAATCTCTCTAAAATTTTATTAATATAGGTTTCCTGAGACAGACCCAAGATGCCTCGAAATCTGTCTCTATAAATCTTAATGCCAATGACATAAGATGCCTCGCCCATATCCTTCATATTGAGATTTTTAGAGAGGAATTGTTTCGCCTCTTGTAGCAAACCCTTATCATTGGTTTCTAGCAAAATGTCATCCACATATAAAACAAGAAAAAAAATTCTACTCCCACTCACTTTAAGGTATATACATTCATCCACAATGTTTTTTACAAGACTGAAAGAAGAAATTACATTATGAAATTTCAAATACCATTGGTGGGATTCTTGTTTTAATCCGTATGATGATTTATTAAGTTTGCAAACCAATTTCTCACCATCACTAGAGGAGAATCCTTCAGGTTGTTTCATGTAGACATCCTCCTCTAGATCTCCATTGAGAAATGCCATTTTCACATCCATTTGGTGAAACTCCAAGTCAAAATTGGCTACTAATGCCATAATAACGCGCAAGGAATATTTCTTAGATACAGGAGAGAAATTCTCCCTATAATTGATTCCTTCTTTCTGAGTGAATCCCTTTGCAACGAGTCTTGCCTTGTATCTCTCAATGTTGACCAATGAGTCTTTCTTTGTCCTAAATACCCATTTACATCCAATGGCTTTTGCACCATTAGGAAACTCAACAATACCCCATAATTCTTTACTCTTCATAGAATTCATCTCTTCCTTCATGGCATCGTACCATAATTCTAATTCTTTGCAACTCATGGCTTGTGAAAAAGACTCGGGATCATTTTCATCTCGAATGTTGTAGTCAGATTCTTGTAGATACACGACATAATCATCAGGAATTTCTTCTCTCTTTGGTCTAGTAGATATTCTTAATGTTGTACCACCATATTCCTAATAAGTATGTGGTTCAACTCGTTGTTCAAAAATTCTTGGCAATTCTTGAACTATCTGATCTACTGGAATGTTGTCAGCAGCTTGTGGAACTTCAAAAATTGGTTGTTCAACACCAGTTTGTACTTGAGGGGTGCTGTGAATAATAACCAATCTATCACTTGAGGTGGAAGGTTGAGATTCTGAATGATCCTTCTTAGAAACTATGTTCGTGGTTTGATTGCTCCCACTGATCAAGTCATTTTCAAGAAATTTTGCATTTCTTGATTCCAGAATCCTAGTGTTGTGAGATGGACAGTAAAATCTATAACCTTTATAACTTTCAGCATATCCAATGAAATACCCACTAATGGTCCTTGGGTCCAGCTTCTTCTCTTGTGGATTATATATTCTCACTTCAGACGGGCATCCCTAAACGCGCATATGTCGCAAACTTGGTTTCCAAACTTTCCATAATTCAAATGGCATTTTAGGAACAGTCTTGGTTGGGACTCGGTTTAATATATACAATTTCTTCTTAAGTGCTTCAGTCCACAAGGATTTAGGAAGATTGGAGTTGCTAAGCATACTCCGCACCATGTCTAATAATGTTCATTTTCTTCCTTCTGCTACACCATTCTGGTCGGGTTAACCAGGCATGGTGTATTGGGCAACAACCCCATGCTCTTGAAGAAATTTTGTGAATGGCCTAGGTGCTTGTCCATCTTCTGTGTATCTACCATAATATTCTCCACCTCTATCTGATCTCACGATCTTAATTTGTTTGCCACATTGTTTCTCTACTTCAGCCTTAAAGATCTTAAAGACATCTAGTGCTTCGTTCTTTTTATGAAGCATGTAGAGATGCATATATCATGAGTAATCATCTATAAAAGAGATGAAGTATCTCTGACCATGTGAGTCCATGTCTGGACTACATATATCAGTATGTATGATCTCTAATATGTCTGAACTCCTATTGGCACCTTTCTTTGACTTGTTGGTCTGATTTCCCTTTATGCAGCCCACACAAGTCTTAAAATCTGTAAAATCCAGAGTATCAAGTACCCCTTCATTTACCAATCTTTTAATTCCTTCTATCGAGATATGACCTAGTCTCCAATGCCATAATTTAGAGGAATTTTCATCAATAACACATCTTTTAATGTCAGTGTGAACATGCATTGGATCATAAGTGACATTGTTTTGTAAATTAATGCAGTAAAGACCGTTATAGAAAATACCATTCCCAACATAATCAGATTTATAAAATAAACTGAAGGATGTTTCTGAAAGTTAAAGAAATATCCAAAACGTACAAGCCTTGAAACTGAAATCAAGTTTCTAGAAAAACATGGTACATAAAAGGTCTTTTCTAATTCTAAAACAAAGCCACTACTTAAATTTAAATAGCCTGTTCCTATAGCTTCCACATGCGAGCCCATCTTATTTCCTGATAAGATGCTTTGCTCACTGCCCATTGGCTTCCTTAGGTTTTGCAAATCCTGCAAGGAAATAAAAAATTTGAATTGTTGATCCAGAATCAATCCACCAGGTGTTAATATTGACATTAACCATATTAGATTCATAACAAACAAACGATATTGGATAACCTTTGTCCGCAAGCCATTTCTGAAATTTGGCGCATTCCTTCTCATCCCTTCTTTTTACAGAAGAAACACTTAGAATCCTTCTTGATATCGGCTTGGGGAGGTATTTTACCTTTCCCTTTCCGATTAGCTTGAGATTTTCCCTTTCCTTGCATTGCCATCATTGTAATTTCTCCCATTTCCATCACCAGTGTCTCTTCCTCTTCAACACACATGGTCATAAGTTCATTAATTGACCATTTATCCTTATGTGTGTTGTATGAGATTTTGAAGGTTCTGTATTGGTGTGGAAGGGTGTTCAGGATGTAGTGCACCAGGAAAGACTCTGATATTTCAACCTCGAATTTCTTCAATTGAGCCGCAGTTTCCCTCATTTGCATGATGTGCTCGCACACACCTTTTACACTGGTAGGCCTTAGGGATGGGAACTTCATAATTAGGGTGCTTGCTAGTGCCTTGTCTGAAGTGACGAATTGATCATCAATGGCTTTCAGCAAGTCTCGGACCTTGTCATGCTATTCAGCAGAACCACGAATACCAGCTGAAATTTTAGTCTTAATGAACATCATGCTTAGGCGATTAGATCGTTCCCATCATTTATAAAGCATGATGTCTGTTTCAGTGCTGGTATTATTGAGTGCCGGTGGTTCATCTTTCCTAATAGCATAGTCTATGTCCATCCACCCCAAATTAAGGAGAACTCTCTCCTCCCAGACCTTATAGTTATCTCCCTTAAGTTCAGGGATATTAGTACGACTTTCAGAGAAATTTGCAGGTAGTACAACTGCATAAAATTAAAGATCACATGCTTATGTTAAAATTGAGGCCTAAGTAAAATTTCATACTTTACTAATGTAAATCATGCTTAAAATTGAATCTGATGACATAAAAATTGTCTGTGGACTAAATTTTCAATTCAAGCAGATTCAATTATTGTTTATGATAGAATATATCAAATTATTTACTTAATTCATAATTCTAAGGGTATATTATGATTATAATTTGATATAAATTCTATCTGAGTTTTGAACTTTATGATAAAACTATTAGTTCATAACTCCTATGGGTAAGTTATGAATATTTTATCCTAATTAATTACATAAATATAATAAAAATTCCTATGGGATAAAATTTATTATATTTCATATAATTAATTACAATTAATGTCTAAATATTCTTTATGTGATCCTAATCAATCATAATATATAATTTTATTTAATTAGAGATGTTGTGGCTATTCTCTAATCAGTTAAAATTTATATGGATCACCACACATTATTCTTATAAAAATTAACAAGATATAAGAATAATGATAATTTGCATAAATAAAACTATAATATTCATGCATATTGAGCAAAAATTAGACATATTTAAAAATGAATGTTTTAATTAAGAAAATTATAAAAATAAAACATTTAGCCAAACTTAGTCACATTTCCAAATAAACGCTTTAATTCAGAACATTCTAAAAATAAAACATTTAACTAAACATGTCTATAAATCACCAAGGCGGAGATAAAAAATGCCGTGATACCAAATGTAAGCAATTAAAAAAACAATTCTTAAATGCGGAATATAAAACTTTAATGCCCAGTAAAAACATACCTCGTGCAACCTTGTTTTATCCACGCAGGGAAAATCATGTAAATGAAATAGATTCCAGCTAATTTGTAAACTTACAAACCGTAATCTCTTTCTCAAAACTCGTATATGAGAGAGCCACTAGAAATGAGAGTGTGCTCATTTATAGCCAAGCTTCCATCAAGCGTCTATTGGCTATGTGTCAAGTGTTCCATAGATCATGATTCGATCAACCTTCTATTAGCTATGTGTCAAGTGTTCCACAGATCATGGTAGAGAACTGCTAGCTAATTTAAGGAAACCAATGTAGTTGGTTTGCAGAAATAAAGGAAATGACTGCAGCTAAGGTTTCCAGAAATCAAGGGATGCTGTTAGGAGAGGGAGGTTAACACAACATACTCAACTCTATTTGTTATTATTTCATTTATCATTTGTTTAATTCATCTCTAACTATCCGAAATCAAAACAGAGAGATAAGAGTTGCAAACGAATTCAATAATTTAGTATGTGGAATACTTTGGAATTCCATATCGTTAAATACATGGAGAAAGTAAAATTCAAGTGTAATAGTGAAACTGCGATGAGAGCATCATAGTTGAAGACACTATGAATTGCAAGTATTTATATACGTTATCGGATCATGGGTAGTTATCATTCTGAATCAGAAAATCTTCATGACCTTAAATATAATATCATATCCCCTTAGCACACTATCACCTTCTATTATTTGCCGGATTTCCTCATATTTTTGTAAATTAAATAGTCCTTCATGCATTGACCTTATAATGCTTCTACGCCATGTGTTACCTTGTCAGCCTGCAATATGCAAATGAAATTGAAACAAACGGTCTTATATGCAAAATTTGGTTCAAAGGTATTCAGTCCTGCAGGAAACAAAACAATGCAAGGAAAGAATATAAATTTCAATAAATATAAAACCCATATATTTACATATTGCAAACAGTCCGAATAGTTTGTTACCAGGTGGGAAACTTGAGGGCTACACATAGTCTGAACTTCCAGCAGATTTTCCTTGACAAAAACCTGTTTCTCATTATCAGATACCTTGAAGCATTCACAAACGAAATATCTGGTAAGCTCCTGTGATCGAGTTCTGTTTTCCAGATTGTCGATGCTCTTGCAGCACAGGCTCTCGGTGTTCAAAAAGAAGGTTCCAGACTGTAAAGAAATGTAACACAATTCGAAAATACTTGAAACCGCCGTGCAATCATTTGAGGAACAATGAACATTATATGCAAACTGCGCCCATATGCTCAAGAAAACCGCGGCAATGGCAGGGACTGCTAGAGTCTTCTGAGACATCATATTTCTTTACATTAAATGCTAAATTCAATTTTCTAGATACTGACTTCAAGAAGAAACTTCATAACAATAACCCAAATTATATAAGAAACTTCATAACTTGATTTCTCGTTGGAATTATATCAATCGTAAATTTTGGGGTCAGCGGTAGGGAGATTGGGCAATGGCAACCAGTATATGGCAACCAATATACTGTGCATAGTAATCAATATTTATTGTGCTATTGACTTAATAATGTCCACAGTTCAATGATTTCAGCAAATACATTATGCCCACAGCTGGATGATTTAAGCAAACAGATTATCCAGCAGTAGACAGGGGTGGGCATATACAGCCAAGCCCATCAGTAACTCAATAGCACCTTAAATATTAATATTAGTTGCCTTTGGGAAATTCGGTACATTTATTTATATAAATCTCAGAAAAATCTTAAATATGGGAAAATGATGCACATTATATATGTATAGAAAGGAAAAAACAGATAAATGGAGAAATTGACTAACCTTGTAGCATTTGATGAACTGCGAAGCAGAAGTCGTAAACCTTTCATGGTGTCTCTCGCCCTGACTTGCTGACAGAGCAGCAGCTGAGTTATTGGCATTCAAAGACTATTATTGAATGCATAAAGTTTCAGGCTTAGCACCCATTAATTCCTGTTCCAGCAATAATTCACAGGCAACAATTACAACTTTAAAAACTCTGCTTCCATCGAGATCATACGGCTTACAAGAGAAAGATTTGGTTTTGAAGAAAATTATATGGTTTAGCTTTAGGAAAAACATATGGTTTAGCTTTAAGGAAAACCTAACTAGCCCAATACTTCTTCTCTTACCCATTCTTGAAGTTAAACCCCTATTATTTCGTCGAATCAGATCGCTTGATTAGAGAATTTGAAACGAATGGGATAAACGAATATCTTAAGAGCGGGAGAAGCGTAAATTAGTTATATCCCTCTCTTTACTAAGAATCTTATCGCTCTGAATCCTATAGTTCTGCATCCTGTTTTTCAATGTGAATGCCGCTTGTGGCGTGGCAATGTCTGTTATTGTATAACGATCCTGATAAATTGAAATATGAATGCACCTGTTTCAATGCCTGCATACAACCAGCTGTTTTATGAAATTCCAAAGACGGTATTGCTAGGGCCTAGAAGATTAAATGTGCTTCTAAATTTACTGTTCTTTGCAGTAAGTCTTGCTGCAAATTCCCAAATCGCTGCAAATTCCCAAATCAAAAGAGCAGCTGAGACAGTCAGCAAGAAGCAGCGGAAGAGCCCATACAGAGGCGTAAAACAACGCAGGGGCAAATGGGCTGCACAAGTCAAGGATCCCAGCAAAGGCAAGGATGTTTGGATTGGTACCTTTGATTCACCATTAGAAGCTGCGAGAGCATATGATGCAGAAGCTAAAAGGGTCAGAGGGAAGAAAGCCAACTCAATTTTCTTGATGAGGCACCTCCCAAAAAGAGTAAGAAGACATGTAAGAGTGAGAAGACAAGTAAATGCACACAATTGTGTGCATTTGTGTACATTTACTTGTCTTCTCACTCTTACATGTCTTCCGACTCTTTTTGGGAGATGCCTCATCAGGAAAATTGAGTCTGGCTATCTTCCCTCTGACCCTCCTAGCTTCTGCATCATATTCTCTAGCAGCTTCTAACGGTGAATCAAAGGTACCAATCCAAACAGTCTTGCCTTTGCTGGGATCCCTGACTTGTGCAGCCGATTTGCCCATGTGTTGTTTTACGCTTCTGTATGGTCTCTTCCACTGCTTCTTGCTGACTATTTGCTAAAATTCAATTTTCTACGTACTGATTTTATGATTTTTCCTTATAATTAGATCAATAGCAAATGTGGGGTCCAAATCTGTGGAGATTGTGAATGGTAATTAATATTTATTGTGTTATTGATTGATTAATGTTGAGTGGTTATATATGTACATGCATTATTTAAGCATAAATTTTATTTTATTATATTTATCATAGTTAAATAGATTTTTTTTCACAAACAAAAGATAGATAGAAGTCTTATACATCAATTTGATATCTAGCATCTTAAAATTAAATAATAATAATTATTATTAATATTATCCGGCACCACTGTGATAATATACAGCCAAAAGCATTAATGAATAATAACAAAATAAATATTGATTGCGCTGGGCAATTGGGTACATATATTATAAATAAGCATAAGCATCGTTAGTAAGTTGAATCTGAGGAAAATCTTAAATATGGGGAAAAGGATGCACATTATAAATGTATAGAAAGGAAAAACAGATAAATAGAGAATTGACAAACTCTGTAGCATTTGATTAACTCTGAAGCAGAAGTCGCAAACCTTTAAAGGTGTCTCTCGGCCTGACTTGCTGACAGAGCAGCAGCTGAGTTATTGGCTTTCAAAGACTTATTGAATACCTAAAGTTTCAGGCTTAACACCCATTAATTCCTCTTGCAGCAATAATTTACAGGCTACAATTAGGAACTTTAAAAACTTTGCTTCTCATCGAGATCATATGGCTTAGAAGAGAAAGATTTGGTTTTGAAGAAAAACATATGGTTTAGCTATAAGCAAAACCTACCTAGCCCACTACGTACTGTTCTTCTCTTGCCCATTCTGATCATTAATTCTCATATATATATTATTATTTCGTTGAATCAGATCGCTTGATTAGAGAAGTTGAAACGAAATATTATTATTTCGTCGAATCAGATCACTTGATTAAAGAAGTTGAAACGAATGGGATAAACGAATATCTTAAGAGCGGGAGAAGCAGAAATTAGTTATATCCCTCTTTTTACTAAGAATCCTATCGCTCTGAATCCTGCTTACGAGCGGGGTTGAATAAACAATAAACCATGGTTGGTTGAATTAGGTTGAATCCTAATATACTTTATAGTTGAATATGAGTGTATACTTTAGGTTGATTACTTTAAGTTTAGGTTTTATGGTAGTAGGTTTATAGGTTTATTACTTTAGTAAATACGTTTCGGCTTTATGGAAGTAGGTTTATAAGTTTAGGTTTATGTTTATTATAATATTAGCTTTTATTACTGGATTTTATAATATTAATAATAATATTATTGATAATAAGTTTATAATAATATCAATGTTATTACGTTTATAATAATATTTTTTCCTATGTAAATTGATACTTTGTATTTTGAAAAAATTAGGATTACATAGTTGTGTCAAATTTTCTATTAAAATTTTACTCTTCCTCAAATGTTTATCATGAATTAATATATCATCATTTTTCATATATTAATGGTTACAAAAATAAACAAAACACAATGTTATGTCAAATTCCACATATAAAAAATTAAGACCTGAATATGTTGTAAAAGCATAAACCCTCTTGACTAGGATGAATAAAAATGAGTAAGAAAAATGTAAGAAAGCTAACATAAACTTCATTTTAATAATTTTCAAAGGAAGAAATCAGCGAGGGATCCATTGCGCTTGATTCTTGTAGGTCTAGCATATCCTCATTACCATATTCACATAGAATATTCCCCTCAACATGAGCAAGATTGGCATCAATTCTCAAGAAAAAGCATCAATTTGTGATAATTCTCTCGATATCTTCCTAGGTAGCGAAAACATAATACTGCACCACCTCCTTGTCCTTTAGGAAAAGCACCAACACAATTTTAATTTGTTAACGCAAAGCCACAAGGTGTAGCTATTGCTTCTTCCTCCCCCTGGTGTGCCCAAGGCTAGGAACCCAAGTAGATGTATTCTCCAAGATTTCTGAATCTAGGTGAGAATGTCTCTCCACCCCATCTTGAGTTTCCAATTTGCATATATATTTCGTTATTTACGATAGAAATCCATTAAATTATGTGCAAAACAAGTCAAAGTATCACTCCTCTTTGCCCCTACAAACCACTTCCCCTTCCCCCATACCTACAATGTATTCCATGCTTAAGAAGCATGTTTGAAACCGGGTGGACACACTTGGAGACGCTAATGTAAATACCTCTTCCCGCAAAAAAGCAAGAAATGAAACCAAACATATCCACAACAAAGTTTTATCTCCAACCCACTAAATCATTCATGAAACTCATGATATAAACCCGAGAACAACGGGAATCAACTCGGCGTTGTACAATAGTCGGTGTAGCATCTAAAAAGTATCCCTTTATAAGCACCATTAAACATATGCCCAAACACACATATTACATTGAACACAGGTCACATAAAACTATTAGACACCTAGGAAGCTAAGACCAAAGGAGGCCTCCAACCTAAACTTTACAATTCATTGGACGACGCTCAGTAAAATTAACACAAAATTTAACAACAAACCCATGCATTACAAATGCAAGGAGACCCTCAAGAAAAAGACATATACGGGCTGCCAAACCTTCCCAATTCAAACGAATATACTGAAACGAAATGCCCCAACATAAAAAAAAAAAAAATTGAGTGTCAAGCTCAGACCCTACCCTAGTACTTAACTAAAAAAAAAATAGTGAGACAATGGAAGGAATCGGCCTGAATTCCATTGCAGGTGGTTGAAAGTGAAGCCCACGCCATCCCACCATGCATGAGGGATCCGAGATTCAAAACAAATACGTCAACGTCAAATATGCTCTACTCTTTCCACCAATACCCTCACGAGCTAGAGAGCACTCTCATCACCATCACTATAGCAGAACGAAACCACAACACAAAACACCATTCACCAGAGACTGGAATAGAAAGCATCCACAAGGAGCTCAAGGACCTAGCCTCAGCTCATTCTCTCAATCCACCACTAACTACTCAGCAAGGCATCGTTTGGATAGGTTTATAATGAGCCGAGGCCATGTGGGGAATTGCATGTCAATGCATGCATGGGGTTGGTCGCACCCCCTCATAAATGTACATCACGTCCAAGGGTGGTGGACACAACCCCCGAAGCCCCCCCATTACTTGAATTAACACCTCCATCACGGAAATATTATAATAATATTAATATTAATACTTATATAACATTAATAATTATGATTATGACTAAATATTAATTGTTGATAATATTTTCCTTAGACAAATATTGATAAAGTTAAATATTAATATTATTTATTATATTAATAATTTTAATATATTCTAACAATAATACTAATTATGATTAATATTTTTATGCCACGAGGAGAGATCACTAACGTTACATTTAAGAATAGTAAAATAATAATTTAAATAAAAAATAGTAATAACAAAAGAAGTTAATGTAACTTTAGTATGAGGAAGAAATGTTTTTTCTTCACTATGTAATATGGAGATATGGAAATGAAAGGAAATAATATTATTGATATTACATTATGTGTAATTCATTCTACATTTTACATGTGATATTTAAAATATATATATGAGAGTAACAAAAACTATTTTACTGTAAACCATAACTAAAATATTTTAATGTCCACATTAAATAACATAATTTTATATCTACTTTATATGTAGAAAAATAAAGTAATTTAAATTTAGTTTTTTTTATTTTTATTTTTATTTTCACTTTCCATAACTAGGGAGATGTGTAATTTATTTTATTTTCATATGGAGTTATATATAATATTTTAAAAATGTCAATAATAAGAAAAGTTTAACATAGGTTATAAATAAAATATTTCAATAAGTAGGTTGAGTAAAATATTTTAACATGAAAGATATATAGAGGAAAGATTGAGAGAATTCTACATATATATTATACCACCCTTGATATCTACAAAGAGCTTAGAGAGATTAGAGGAATCCCTTTCGAGACTTGGTAGAACCTAGAGGTGTCCATTTGGACACTTAGTAGATGAGTAGTTAAGATGGATCTAGGCTAGTCCTTCAACAAATAAATATAAGAATAATATAAATATAATAATAATAATTATTATTATTATTGATTATATTAATAACATAATTTCCTATTATTACTAACTAAAGTTTATATTATAATAGTAATAATAATAAGTTTATAATAATGTTAATATTAACATTTATACAACATTAATAATAATTATTATAACAAAAATATTAATGATTAGTAATATTTTCCTTCAACAAATATTGATAAGATTAATGTTGATATTGATAATATTAGTAATAATTATAATATTGTTGCATTAATACTCTATTACATTGACAATATTGCATTAATTATAACATAAATATATTCTTAATGTAATAAAAATATTTTATGTAACAATTCATTTTTATATAAATACTGATATTATTAATAACATTTAATATGTTGGTTTTTAGAAACAAAATATAATATAATAGTGTGGTTGATATGTAATATAATTTAATATGTATTAGGAGGGTTGATGATATTATAATAATGTGGTTGATATGTAATAATGATGTAATATATAATACAATATATCTATCATGGTCAACCACGGTCAACGTCAATAAACCATGGATAATTATATAGGTCAACCATCGTCAAGCATGATAAACCATCATAAACCTATAGTGGATGGCTACGGTTAACCAGAGTTGAACCATGATAAACCATCATCAACCACCATTGCAATTGTAACCATAGTTAAATCATGGTGAACAATAGATAAACCATAGTCAAAATATGGTCAACCACAGTCGAATCATATTCAAACCATGGTAAAATGATGGTCAATCATAGTCAAACCATGTTCAACCATAATCAATCATGATCAACCATAGTCAAACCATGGTCAACCATAGTCATACAATCATCAAGCATCATCAACCAAAGTCATGCAATCATTAATCATAGTCATTCAGAGTCAAAACATAAACAAGGATGTTTTAAAATGTTGAACATGCATAACTATAGTCAAATGTGCTAAAAAATTATCAAATAATGGTTAAACATAGCCATGGTCACCCATGGTTAAACCATTCTCACATATAGTTAATGTTTAATTAAAATATTTAATAATATTAATATGGTTTAAGACACATTAGTTTACTAATGTGGTTGACTATGTTTGACATTCAAGAATCTTCAACTTCCATCAAAGATAACAATCTATTATTATTATTGATTAATATTAATAGCCAAACATAGTCAACCACATTAGTTAAAAAAAGCTAACCTTTGTACACTATGATCGAACATGACCAACCCTATGTTAACCATATTTCACAATAGCCAATCTTGTTCACTCATAGTCACCCTTAGTCAACGTAACTCAACCATATTCAATTATAGTTAACCATGGTTGACCAAAGTCAAACATTTTCAAGGTTAGTCAACTAATGGCATCCTTGGTTGGTCACAATCAAGATTTTAATTTTTTTAAGAATAAAAATATTAATATTAATAAATTTGACTAATAATAATAATTATATTAATATTAATATTGCAACATTGAAATTGTACTTAAATCTATCCAACATCAAAATGTGATAACCATTGTCGCAATGTTACATTGCATTGCATTTTCTTCAATATCATCATCCAACATTACAAAATGTGTTCAATCACATTTAATATTGTGGTTGAATATGTTAAAATCTATTTGATTATCCAATGTTGCGACAACCAATGCCAAAATGTTACATTACATTGCAATTTCTCCAACATCACAATGTGACATTACAAAATGGTGTCGGCCACATTTAATATTTTGGTTGAATATGTTCAACTATATTTTTACTATGTTCGACAATCAACAATATTCGAATTCGACCAAGCATAATTTCCTATTAATATTATTTATTAATATTCATAATCAAACATATTGTGGCTTTGGAAAGGTACTCAAATCCATATAACATCGCAATGTTACATTACATTGTAATTTATCCAACATCACAATATGAGATTACAAAATTAGTCAATGACATTTACTAATGTGGTTGACTATGTTTGACTATGTTTGACAGTCAACACTCTTCAACATTGGTTAAACGTATTTACCTATTAATATTAACAATCAAACATAGTGAACCACATTAGTGAGACATAGTCAAAGATAGTTGATCATGGTTGACGATATTCAACTATGGTTGATCATCATTCACCATGGTCAACTATGATCAATGATTGACTATAAGTAAACCTTAATTGAATATTAAATGATTGATTATAATTTAACCCTTATAGTTCATGTTTAAATAATTGGTTATAATTCAACCTTGGGAGTCCATTTTTGAATAATTCACCATGATCAAACTTGGTCAACCCGATGTTTACCATAATTAACAATAGTCAACCTTGACAATCACTTGGTTGAAAATGGTTGAAAACCATGGTCAGCCATTGCTAACCATTAACAATGGTTGAATGTTGACAATGCTTGATAACCATGGAAAACCATTGCTAACCATTTACAATGGTTAAATGTGGTCAACCATGGCCAACCATGATCGACCGTTGTCAACCATTGACAATGGCTGAATATGGTAACCATTGTCAATCATGGTAAACCATTGTCAACCATTGTCTACCATTGACTATGGTGAAATATGGTCAACCATTGTCAACTATTGACAACAGTCAACTATGGTCAACCTTTGCAAGCATTGTTAACCATGGTCAACCTCTATCAAACATGGTCAAACATGATCAATCATTGTTAACCATGGTCAAGAATTTTCAACCATTATTAACCATTGTCAACCATTGTAAATGGTTCAATGTGGTCAACCATGTCAAACAATTATCAACCATTAACAATGGTTGAATATGGTCAATCATGGTCAACCATTGCAACCATGGTCAACCATTATCAATGAGAATATGTGAGCATAAACCATGGTAAAAAATTATAAATAGTGGTTAAATATGGTCAACCGTTTTTTAATATGGTCAACCATGGTTGATCAATATTAACCATGGTCAACCATGGTCAATCATTCTCAATCATTGTTAACCATTATCAATCATATTTAATCATGCTCAACCATTAACAACAATTAACTATGGTCAACCATAGTCAAACATTCAAAACCATGGTAAACCATTAATAATGGTCAACTATGGCCAGCCATAGACAAAAATTATCAACCACGACCAACAAGTGTCAACCATTGTCAACCATTGAATATGGTCAACTATTTTCAACCTTGATTAAGCTCATCAATCGTCATCAACCATGGTCAAGCATAGTCAATGAATCCACCAACACATGTCCATAATAACTAGAAAAACCACCATAACTAATATGGTTGATATACGTCGATTGGAAACATTTCTAAACTCGTATGCCAATCGACGTGTGAAAATGGTGTTGATCGACGTAGATCAACCACATTAATAAATGTGATTATGTTAGTAATATGTTACTAGCAAGGTCAAAGTCAAAGAATTAAAGAAATCAACGACTTGTACAATGCAATAGGTATAAGTAACAACCTATACAATGTAATAGATATATGCATGACATGATGAAAATAATCTCTCTAGCAAGAAATAGAGAAACAAGTTGTAAATCTAGGGAAGCTTGGAATTTCAAAACCAACCAACTTATCAAATTTGAAGGCTCTAATAATTTTTTTATATACTTCCATATATTTAACATTCACATATTTCTTATCAAAATTTTTTATATACTTTCATATACCTAATGAAAGTTTTTGATGATCTTCTAGAATTTTTAGTTATATGTTTGATTGCAAATTGTCGAAACTTTAACTATCGTTCCATCCAAAAGCACAATTACAAATTCAATGAAAATTATGGACACTCCTATAATTTTAATTTGCAATTAAATTAAACCAACCTAGATCCATCTTAACCCCGGATCTATCAAGCACCAATAGGGATCAAATCTCTTGAGGTGAAATCCTCTTTTTTAGTACAAAACATGAGGAAAGGTTTGCACCTCGAGAGATTTGATCCGTCTGAGCCCTTGATAGATCCAGGGTTAAGATGGATCTAGGTTGATTTTAGTTGTGTGTGGTCATACAAAATTCATTGAACATATAATTATTTTGATCATTTTAAATATGCTAAATATGTCTAAGATTAATTTTCGTCAAATTTGACTTTAAATTTGGTTGTTTACCTCAGCTTGTTGAGATAAGAGAGGCTTTCAGTAACTTGAATGATGAAAATTGATGAAATAAAAATTTTAAGTGCAAAATGACAATGTAACAATGTTGAATGATAGAAAATTTGAATAATAAGAATATTGTAAATTACAAACAATCTTCATTGTGATCAATCTGAAACTATTTTATTCTATTATTATTATTATTATTATTATTATTATTATTATTATTGTCACACCTATTATTTATTTTCTATTACCATGTTTGAATGGAAATTGATTAACAATGTTGAATGATGGAAAATGGTAATAATAAGAATGTATCCAATTACATATAGTTTACAATTTTAAGAAGAAGACATTTCGAGTAAGTGCACATTTTATTTAGGATGAAAATTCAATTATTGTATTTATGGTTGAATTACTGTAACAAAGAAGTCAATTCATGTCACTTCATGTCATGAATAATGTTTATGTGAGTACACTAAGAGAGATTTTGTATGTTTTGGGGGTGAGATAGAGATATTTATGGAGGGGGGAAGAGAGGGAAGAAGAGAGAGGCAAAGGTAGGGAGGGATTAAGAGATATAGATATGGAGAGAGAAGTTCTAGAGAGAGAAGGAGAAGAGAGAGAGAGGGAGTGGAAAAGGGAGGGAGGGAAAGAGAGATAGATAGATAGATATGGAGAGATAAGTGTTAGAAAGAGATAAGGGGAAGATAGAGTTAGGGAGTGGAAAAGGGAGGGAGGGAGGGAGAGAGATAGATGGATATAGAGAGAGTGTGTGTATGTTTGGGGGGTGAGGTAGAGAGATAAAGAAGGATAGATAATGGGAGATAGAAATATACATTGAGGGGGCAGAGATGTGCTTACATGGAAATCAATGCACATTATTAATCTGATTAGTTTGAAATTAATGTACATCATACATATAGTGCAAAGAATCAAATAGGCTTATAAATCAATATCTACACTGAAACCAATGCATCGAGTGCAAGAATTCAAATAGGAGTAGAAATCAACATCTACACTGAAATAAATGCATCTAGTGTAAGGTATTAAATAGGATTAGAAATAAACATCCACACTAAAATTAATGCATCTATTGGAAGAAATACAATAATATTAGAAATCAGTATCTACACTGAAACCAATGCATGTAGTGCAAGCAATCAAATAGGAGAAGAAATAAAAATCAACACTAAAATCAATGCATCTAGTGTAGGGTATTAAATAGGACTAGAAATAGACATCTACACTGAAATAAATGCATCTAGTGCAAGTGATCATATAGTATTATAAATCAATATCTACACTAAAAGAAATGCATCTAGTGCAAGAAATCAAATAGGATTAGAAATCAACATCTACACTTAAATCGATGCATCTAGTATAAGGTATCAAATAGGATTAGAAATCGACATCTACACTAAAATCATTGCATCTAGTGCAAGTGATAAAATACTATTCGAAATCAATATCTACATTGAAACCAATGCATCTAGTGCAAGAAATAAAATAGGAGTAGAAATCAACATCTACACCAAAATAAATGCATATAGTGTAAGGTATTAAATAGGATTAGAAATCAAAATCTACATTGAAATCAATGCATGTAGTGCAAGTGATCAAATAAGGTTAGAAATAAAGAACTACAATAAAATCTATACATCTATTTTAGTGAAGAAAGAAAATATTCATGACTTTCTAGATCTAACTTCAATGTATATATTTGTATTTGTGTGTCCCATTCTTCTTCCCTCTCTCTCCACCATCCATTTTGTGTTTACCTCCCTACTTCTCCTCTTCTCTCTCTCCCCATCCCTCTCTCCCCCATCTCTCTCTCTCCATCTATCCCTCCCTTTCTCTATATTTCTCTCCTTCCCTCTCCCCCTGCCATCTTTATCTATACCTCCCTCCGTATCTCCTTATTTCTCTCTCTATCTCAGCTCCCTAAACACATGTCACACTCTCCCTCTCTCTCACTCTCCATATATATATCTCTTCCTCCCTCCATTTCTTTGTCTCTATCTCGTTCCCTCTTTCCCCCTCCATATATATCTGTATCTCCCTTTGTCTCTCCCTCTTTATCTCTCTCTATTATCCTACATACACTCTATCTCTCCATATATATATATATATATATATACCCCCTCCATCTATATCTATATCTCAACCCCAAAACATACACACTCTTTCTCCATATATATCTAGCTATCTCTCTCTCTCTCTTCCTCTGCCCTCTCTCTCTCTTCCCCTTGTCTCCATCTCTTTCTCTCTCCCTTGTCACTCCCTCTCCCTCTCCGCCTTTCTCTCTTTATGTATTTATTCGCATTCCAACTCCATTTCTCTCTCCTCTCTCTGAAGTCCTCTCTCTCTTCCTTTCTCTTTCTCCCTTTGTCTCCCACCTCCCTCTGTCTCTCCCCCCTGTCACACAAATTATCTATCTCCACCCTGCAAATTTTTCACTATCTCTCCCTCTCTCCCCTACATATCTACATCTCTCAATATCTCTCTTACCCTGCTTTCCCTATCTCTATCCTCTCCTTTTATATCCCTTTGATTGCCTCCTCTCTCCATAGTTCCATATTATTCTATCCATTATCACTCCCTCTCTCTCTCCACATATATCTCTCAATGTATTTTTTTCTTCCATCCCTTTATTCCCCCTTTAAAACTCCATCTCTTTCCCCCCTCTCTCTCAAGTCCCCTCTCTATTCCTTCCTCTCTCTTCATTTCTCTACCACCTCCATTTTTCTCTCCCCCCCATCACACACATACTCTCTCTCTCCACCCTCCAACTCTATCATTATCTCCCTCTCTCTCCCCTTATCACTCTCGCCCTCTCTCCCCCATCCATATCTATGTCTCTCTATCTCTCTGTGCCCCTCATTTCCCTTTCTCTACCCTTTCCTTTTCTCTCCCTTCCCTCGCCTCCTCTCTCCCTCATTCCATATTCATCTCTCCCTTATCACTCCCTATCTCTATCCACCTCTATATCTCAATGTATTTGTTGTTATCTCCCTCTCTTCCCCCCTCCAAATCCATATCTCTCTCCCTCCCTCTCTCCTCCTCTCTCCCCCCTCCTCTCTCTCCTTGTCTCTCCCACCTCTATGTCTCTCTCCCCCACTATATTCCCCCTCCATCTCACTCTCTCTCTCTCCTAAATATGATCACATTGTATTGTATTTAAGAAAGTATCTAAATTAAAAAAAAAAATCATAATTGGTTTTAAAATATTAAAACAATATTTTGGATCAATCAAGTCAAATAAAATACCATAATAAAAAACTTAAAAGAATCATGCACTATATTTCCTCTATCATTGTTAGTCACTTTATTTTCTTTCTTTGCTTTGATCCTTGGTCAAAATGCATATATCATTTATAATAGTATTTATATTATATAAATTTCACATATGTATATATAAAAGTATTCTCATTTTTAATTTATTAAAACCTCGATGTAATCTCTATGGGAATATTTTTAGTAGTCGTAAGGATGGATGGTTTAGATATACCTCAAAAGTAATTATAAAAAATTTTCTTTTAGATTCAATTAATTTTTTTAAATTAAAATAAAATAAAGTATTTATAAAATATTTTTATTTTGAAATAAGTTATGGTTCTTGGGCATGTCATTTTGATAAGCAATGATATTGGAACATGTTATTGTAACATAATAGTTAAAATACTATATCCATAACATAGTAATCAAAATCATAGATGGCCTATGGTATTGATAAACCATGGTATTATCCCATGGTATTATGATTTTATTCCCTCCTCTCCCTCTCTCCTTCCCTCCCTCTATCTTTCTCTTCTGGGTATTGGCCCATGGTATTGTAAAGAAACCTATTTAGAAGTTAATAATATCCATGGTAAATATTCATGATTAAAAATATTATTATATTGTAAATATTAAATTTTTATTTGCTTATTATTTAAATTTAAAAATGGTTATGCAATCATTGCTTTAATTTATATGGTAAAATGGATGTTAATTTATAAGTACTATTTATATGCTATATATTTTAATGTGATATGTATCATTTAGAGAGGAAATTTTAGTTTAAAATTTCCCATGCAATTTTCAAGTAATTTCCATGTCATAATATGTAAACCAGACAAAATCATTTAAATTTAAAAAGAGGTAGATGTAAATATTTTAGAGGGAAAAGAAGAAAAACTACTTTCTTTTTTTAATTTTATTTGAGTAAACCTATAAGGATATAAACTAAAAATACAATTAAAAAAAAATAGTTTTCTTCTTTTCCATAAAAAAATAAAAAAAACAAAGTTACAATAAAAACAAAAATTGAATTTAAAATATATCTCACATCTCACATATCACATGTAACGCTCAGGCTCACACTCATACTCACCCATAATATATATTATATATCACATCTAACGGCCACCCATGTAACGCTTAGGCTCACACTCACACTCATCCGTAATATATATCACATATCACGTCTAACGGTCACCCATCTAACGCTCATGCTCACGCTCGCACTAACGCTCACCCATTCAGCCCAATCCACCCTAAAATTGGTTGTAGAGCAGCCCAATCCACCCTAAACTTAGTTGTAGAGTGCCTCTCGGTGCAAAAATATACTTTTTAACTAACACTCCTGATACATAAATTTATAGCTAAATAAAAAATATTAAGAAAAAAAAATAGTACAAGATCTGTATGGTGGAGAAATTGCATAACTTGAGTTAGAGATTACAATTCTGATTATCACCTATCAATTACAAGGATGTGCACCTATCATTTTGAAGGCCAATCGAATAGTATAAATTTCCTTCATATGAACCTACCATCAAATTATTTGGTCAGGATACCTCCATGCATACGCTTGTAAAATGAAATTATGGCGTTCATCCCATCATTTATATGTAACGCGCAGAAATTAGTATAAGAAATTTGAAGGTAAAATATAAACAATACAAAGCCTTCAGCCACTATATTTCCCTCTACGATATTGATAAAGATCCTATGAAAAAATAATCCTACTGCAAATAGTCCTAATAGGAGGCTATTGGGTAGGGAACATGAGGGTCACATAGAGCCTAAACTTCTAACATCTTTTTGTTGAGAAAAAGCACTCAAAAAAGGTATAATTAGTAAGGATATGATCTCGAATCATATGTTCTCCAGAATCTCTAGGCTCTTGTAGAAAACACTCTCATATTTCATAATAAATTCTCTCCTGACTGTAAAGAGTTATAACACGATTCCAAAACTCGGGAAACCACTTTGCAAAAATCAGAGGAATAATGTGCATATGAAAGGAGTGCCTATAGATTCAATAAAACCACCACCATGATGGTGACATCCATTTCCTTCGAAGACTCCATATTTATGCACATTCAAATCTCATGAGTATGAAACCATAAATAATGCTTTGGAGGAAACTTCAAACCCATTGATGGGACAATGCTTCCAACTATACTACCATTTTGGATCAACGATGTAGAAATTAAAATAAAATATAGAAAGCAATACAATGTAAAATTCTAGATTTAAACATATTCTAATGGTGTTATGTTTTCTTTTCTTTTTTTAATTGGGAATTCATGATATAATTTTTGGTAAACTTGTGATTTAAATTTCGTAATTAGTGGGAAAACCTAGAGTCTCTTAGTTGGCCATGAAATGGTGGATTTTGGCTATGTGGACTACATAGCTAGGACTTGCAATTCCAACTAATCCCTACATGATTTTTGATAAAATTGACTACAAAATATGCCCAAAAAAGAACCAAATGGTAGAAGAATTGGATTAAAATAAATATAAATACTAATTATATAGCATCATCATCATCATCATCATCATATAATTGTGTTGTTAGATCTTACGTATGCTAAAGGATTACTATACTTTTTTTGAATCTTATGTATGTGCCTAAAATAAATTAAGAGAAGTGCTCCAAAATTACCATGGTTTTGATGACTTAGGAAGTTAGGAAGGTTGGATTTGTGATGGATATTTTGAAATTGTGATCTAATTTCATTATATACATGGACCTCTAGGAGAACATTCTCTACAACTTCAAGCTTCTCATAATCACGAAGATGATAGACTTGCACATCCCATGATGTTTTGGCCCTTTCTAACACCTAGTTTTGCTATGTAACTTGGGAGATTTTCTTCAAATTTTAAGGATGGTGATTATCTTCATTTCATTAGTCAAAATCAAGAGCCACTTTTGACCTTCTAAATTAGGGTTGATCGGTTCCTTGTAGTACTTTAGTTTCCTGTTATCTTCTAGTTATTTTTCCCACCAAATATTCTCTTTAAATTTAGAAGTAATAATATTTTTAATATTATTATTATTCTATACAATGAAATATTCATATAATCCCTAATGATTAATCCAATATGTGGCATCTTGACACCAACACCACTTGAGCTAGTGTTTTTTTACCTAGAGCTTTAACGAATTTTGAGGAGCCTCTTTTTGTGCACGATCTTTATCTCGCTCTTGTATATTAAGTACCAAACCATGGTTGTGCACTCAATTAAAGAAATGGTTACTTTTATGGGGAGGATAAGAAAGGGTGAATTACCTTTAATTTTAAGACTATAAGTTAAAAAATTATTTTGGATCTGCTCTATATTTATGTAGGATTCTCTATAGATACCATGTCCCCAAACTTCACATCCATATAGGATAACAAGAGTGAAAAGAGTATCGAAGAGGAGTGTTTTTTTTTATATGAAATCCCACTTCTAAAGGTCCACTAATTCACGTGTGTTATCATGTCCATAAAATCTCTTCCATCCTCCATTTATCTTCTTCTCAACATTGCGGTCCTAATTGAGATTGTGATGAATATTAATACTATGATATGTATATGAAGACACTTCCTCCAAGCTATTGTTATCATATATAAAAGTGTCGTACATGATATTTTTATATTTTATTGTCATAACATGTGTGTTTAGCCTATGCGTAAGGAGGGGTAGATATTGTGTGATTTGATGCTAGTGTGTGCAAATTGTGTGGAGATGCAAGCTATAATGTGAGCATTGTTTGTAACCAGAGACAATGATGTGATTAACAAAGAGCTAGTCCTATTACAATGGAGTGAATTTGTTGAGGTTTAGAGATCAAATTGCTTGCTTTTGTAGAGAATTGGTATATTATTGTAGCTACTATGTCATATAAATTGAAAATGTACTTTTTGTATGCTAGTTGGTTGAGTGAATAAGTATATGATATTGTTGGAAATGTGTTATTAATATTTTCTATGGAGAACAAAGTGTGGCTATAGTGTTGACATTGATTATACAGGGCCAATTATGAATTTTTTGTGATCATGTTTCTAGGCAATTGTAGCCAATGCATTGTCATCAAAGTTTATATTTCCATGCAATATATATATGATATTAAATGGGTGGCTTAATTTTTATGCTATGAAAGCACCTCCCACTCAGTTAAACAAATTTAGATCTTTCTTATACTTGATAGTGTGGAATTGCATACTTGAAATATATGTATGTGTTTTAAACTATCTTAATGCTTAAGTGTGAGAAATTGAAAATTTGTTTTTGTTGATATTAAGCATGTACAAAAACCATAAAGTGCAGCGAATAATCATCAACACATAACAACAAATTTAATAAAGGAGTTCACCTGTATGTCGTGGGCTACATCTCCTTGAGCCCTTGTCAATTGACTTGGCTCTTTGGGATTATGATGGATAAATTTATTTTACAAGTTTGTACTTAACTCCAATGGTTTTTTGAACTGTACCAATGGCGTTATAATACCATCATAACACTGGAATGGTTGCTATGCCTCTGGAAATGGATCTATTCTTCCTTATACTTGACCTCTTCTGTCGGTGCCCTTAAGCTTCCCTGAGCTTCTCTATGGAAAAAAATCCCTTATAAGTCATTTTCTATCCCTAAAGTCTTTTATACTATCTAAAATATATATCGTTCATCCAAAATATACTGTTAATTTTCTCCAAATGAGCTCTGGCTCCCCAATCTGGGCCTCCAACCCCTGGTGGCCCTAGTGGCTCCCCAAAAATTCCCTGTGGCTTCTTCGGCTCTAGAAGTCTAAAAATGTCTCTCAAAATCCCTTAAATGGATTTAGAATGTCCAAAATTATTAGAATAGACTATTCACTTGCTGATATTGGCGTCTGGTTGCTCTGGTTATGCCCCCAACACCTAGTGGCACCCTGTGGCTCTAAACTCACTAACAAATTCCCTGTAGCATATCAACCTTCATAAGTATCCAAAAGCTCTTTAAAATCCTTCCATTGGATTCATAAGGTTCAATATATTTAGGACAAACTATTGGTTTGATAGGAATTCCCTCTAGCAGCCCTAGCTAGGCCTCATTCTCGTGTTGGCCCCTAATGGCCCTAGTGGCCCTTGGAACTTCTCTGAAGAAAAATAATGCTCAGAAGTCCTCTTATGGCTCATAAAACCTCACCAATGGCTCCAAAATTTCCTAAACATCTAAGAATGACTATTGGTTTCTTGAAAATGGCCTCTAGCTACCCTGACTAGGACTCATTCCGTTGCTGGCTCCTTACGGCCCTGGTGGCCCTTGGAACATCTCTGAATACTCTCACAAGTTCTTTGATGGCTCTGCAACCCTCACCAATGGCTCTAGAATGCTCCAATTAGCTAATAATGACTCTTCATTCACTCATAATGGGGGAAAATTGAGTGTCCAACTCATTTTCCCAGAAACACCTAGGAAAGCTCCACTAAAAATGGAGCACTCCAGTTAATTGGAGTCAAATTGGAAATTACCGCCACAAAAAGCGTGCCTCCAAACCTACCACCAGATTTAACTGTTTACATTAAATTTTATGGTTAGGGTGGCCACATGCGCACCTCAACCCCGAGCCTATCCATAACGGTCAACAGAACCCATGGCTTGATTGTAGTTGGATAAGGGTTGAACCCTGGTTGTCGAGGATGGTTAACAAAAACTACGTGGAGAAACCATTATCATGACTGTTTCATGTGAACACACGATTTAACGTCGATGGATTTGTATTGATGCCTGGTCCTGGGCTAAGGCCATATGGGGAGGGGGATGGCCCGTGGGGCTGGCCCCTTCCAACCCCCAAATAGGAATTATGTACACGATAAATATAAATTACCGAATATAGTTGTTAAGTACTACATGTGGCTCAGGCGGTTAAGACACGCGTGTGCTCTGCCAGTGGTCTAGGGTTCAACTCCCGCAGCCCAACCAAAGTCTTAATGCATAGTTCAAGGGCCACATGGCGGACTCAGGGCTAGCCACGTGGTGGCCTCAGGGCTAGCCACGTGGCACCTTCCAATTGTCCCCCAAAAAACAACGTACAACCAACTATCGAATAAAACGGTTCCACTTGTCATCCACTAACTAGCCCGGAAGGAATGTTCCAAGGAATATTCAAAGAATTGTCCCTAGAATATTCCTTTTTTCTCACTATACCTTTGCCCAGTCAACCTTGGTCAAATGTCAAAAAATTGTACTGGAATCAGGAAAATGAGATCTATCCAGTCGCTCACGTTCAACACACTTTCGAACACTTTGACATTTGAGCTATCACTTAGGTCCTTGATCCAAATCTATTCACTCCTCTCCATTGGGAATATTTTGGACCCCAAAATAGTTGACTACATGTTCAGTAGATGAGAGTACAAATCCCTCACCTTTCAAATCTCCATCTAATTTTCCTTGCATGGCTTAGTGCCTTTGAGCCCAACTCTAAGGTAGTCAACACTTCCCTTCTTTGATACTCCTGTCTTCCTGTCATGAACTATATCTTCTTTGAGATCAACCAGAAATTTCTTGAGAGAAATATTTAACTAAAGGTAACTGAACATTACCTCCTTGATCATCGATCAAAGGTGGCTCATACAAACGTAAGTTTTCAATAGAAATACATGCATACATGACTAAAGTTTGCATATGTACAAATGAATGTATGTCTTACTGGGTCAAGAAGTCAAACCACTTCTTACCAATGCACTTCCATGGTGATTTTTCTTGCTGAAAATATTCTTCTTGTGAAACATCTGTTCTCACATCAATGATGAAATCTTTGGTTCCATTTTCGCCAGTCCTTTTATGCTCTTGCTTCAAATGCTTGGGATGATTGGTTAGATGCAGTGTTCAACAATGAGCAATGAAATATCCCTTCTTCTGGAAATGTGTGCAAGTCTTTTGCATCTTCTGTGCAAGTTTCCTTCACTTCAAACGTTTCCTATATGCCTTCATTCTCTTCCATCATCTTGAAACTTCATGGTTACACAAACCACAATAGGAACAAAAACTCTTTCTTCCATTCATTCATGCAGAATTTTCATGCTTAACATAATCACAAACAACTTGGGTATGGTAAGAATTATACCCTAAATGTTGCTTTGCATGTCCATATTTTTTACCTTCTTGAGGAGATGAACTTGTAGAGGTTCCAACTCTCTTTTGAAGACCAACATTAGTGTTCATGTCTTGATAGATGTCAGAACACTCTTTCTCGCCATAAGCTACATGTCTACAAACATCTTGCTGCAACATGGGTTTCACACAATGAAAATTATCTTGAAAACAAACTTGACATGTTTGTGGGTTTGAACTAACAACAAAAGTTCTTTCTTTAGTTCTCTCAAATGCCTTCATGGCTGTAGATTTTTCTCCATACGATTGAACTTAGCCTGGACCAAACTTCTTAGGCCTTTCCTCAACCAAAATAGGATCAATCGTGCCTTGTGCATGTTTTCCTAATCCTTTTCCTTAATAACCCATTTTTAACATCAACTTTGACCCTATACCTCTAGTGTTCTTTTCAAATGAACCTACACATCTCTCTAAAGAGGAATTTGAAGACAAATTTGAGTGATTTACCTCTGCTTCAAGAATTTTTTTGGTTAAGGCCTCTTGGCCATGATGGAGCTGCATATCCATCTCATGCATTCTTTGAAGAAGTCCTTCTTTCTCTTTCTTCATAGAAACCAATTGCTCACGAAGTCTAGTGCTTTCCTTTCCATCTTCATATAGACTTTGCACCATATCCTTTAGGATGTAGAAGTCCTACTTCATCTGTTCATCAAAGAGTCTTGTAAAGGAGGAGGATTTAGAAATCGCAGTTGATGAAGTTGTAATCCTTATGTAAATGAATTAAATAAATTTAATAGTAATTCAGAAAGCTTAAAAAAAAAGAAAAATCTTATTAACAAATTGGTTGTATATTCAAGCTCTTCTCTGCAGCTTGTGTCTCTACTTCAAGCAGCCTCTTTTGCAAACAATCCCTCTTGTGCTTCAAGGGTTTTCTTGAGGTCCTTTGGGTAAGTAAGATGCTTTCAGCCTTCTTCCTTCTTGTCCTCTTCTAGACTTAGCTATCAGTAGCTCCCCTTCACCTCTAGCAAACTCAAACTTGTAAGAATTAGTTAATTTGAAAACAGTTAAATTATTTGCATTGTTAAACACCTTTCAAGTCAAACAAGCAAGCAAGCAACCTTCTTCTCTGTCAAGCAAGAAACTTTGTTCCCTTTCAAGAAAACAACATTGTGCTTCAGGAAAGAAACTGTGTGCTATGATACCAACCTGATATGAAATGGGTGGCTGAATTGTTATGCTATGCAAGCACATCCCACTGAGTTAAACAAATTAATATCTTTCTTATACTTGATAGTGCAGAATTGAATATTTGAAACAGGTGTATGTGTTTTAAACTATTTTAATGCTTCAAGTGTGGGGAATTAAAAAAATTTTTTTGCTGATATTAAGCAAGTACAACAACCATAAAGTGCAGGAAATAATCATCAACACATAAGAACAAGTTTAGTAAAGGATTTCACCTATATGTCGTGGGCTATGTCTCCTTGAGCCCTTGTCAATTGACTTGGCTCTTTGGGATTATGATGGATAAATTTACTTTACAAGTTTCTACTTAACTCCAATGGTTGTTCGAACTGTACCAATGGGTTTATAATACCATCATACCCCTGGAATGGTTGCTACCTCTCTGGAAATGGTTCTAGGCTTCCTTAGACTTGACCTCTTCTGTCGGTGCTTAAGCTTCCCTGAGCTTCTCTATGGAACAAAATCCCTTAGAATTAATTTTCTTTCCCTGAAACATTTTATAATATCTCCAAAATATATCATTCATCCAAAATATACTGTTCATTTTCTCCAAATGAGCTATGGCTTCCCAATCTAGGCCTCCAACCCCTGGTGGCCCTGGTGGCTCCCCAAAACTTCCCTATGGCGTCTTCAGCTCTAGAAGTATCCAAATGGATCTGAAAATCCCTTCAATGGATTCATAATGTCAAAAATATTCAAAATATACTATTCACTTTCTGAAATTGGCCTCTGCCTGCTCTGGTTATGCCCCTAACACCTGGTGGCACCTTGTGGCTCTAGACTCACTCAAAACTTCTGTGTAGCATCTCAGCCTTCAAAAGACTCCAAAAGCTTTTTAAAATCATTCAAATAGATTCATAAGGTTCAATATAGTCAATATAGTCTATTGTTTTTCTGATAATGCCCTCTTGTTGCCCTGGCTGGGCCTCATTGTCTTGCTAGCCCCTGGTGACCCTTGGAACTTATATGAAGCAAAATCACACTAAAAAGTTCTCTGATGGCTCTGAAAACCTCACCAATGGCTCCATAATTTCTGAAACATCCAAAAATTACTATTTGTCTCCTGAAAATGGCCTCTAGCTTCCCTGGCTAGGCCTCATTATGTTGCTGGCTCCTGGTGGCCCGATGGCCCCTGGAACATCTCTGAATACACTCAGAAGTTCTTTGATGGCCCTGAAAGCTTCACCAATGGTTCAAGAATGCTCCAATTAGCTATTAATGAATCTTAATTCACTTAGAATGTGCGAAAATTGAGTCTTCAACTCATTTTCCTAGTAACACCTAGCAAAGCTCCACTAAAAATGGAGCACTTCAGTTAACTAGAGTCAAATGGGAAATTACCACCACAAAAAGTTTGCCTCCAAACCTACCAATAGATTTAGCTATTTACATTAACTGTTATGGTTAGATTGGCCACATGCGCACCCCAACCCTGAACCTGACCGTAACGGTCGGCAGAACCCACGATTTGACTATGGTTGGATAAGGGTTGAACCCCGGTTGTGGAGGATGGTTAATGAAAACCTCGCGGAGAAACCATTATCATGACCGTTGCATGTGAACACACAATTTAACATTGATGGATTTGTATCGGAACCTGGTCCTGGGATAAGGCCATATGGGGAGGGGGCTGGCCCGTGGGGCTAGTCCCCTCCAACCCCCAAATAGGAATTCCATACACAATAAATATAAACTGTCAACTATAGTTGTTAAGTACTACGTATGTCTCAGGAGGTTAATACGGGTGCATGCTCTACCAGTGGTCTAGGGTTCAACTCCTGCAGCCCAACCAAAATTTTAATGCAAGGTTCAAGGGCCATGTAGTGACCTCAGGGCTAGCCACGTTGCACCTTCCAATTGGCCCCCAAAAACAATGTAGAACCAACTTTCGAATAAAGCGGTGCCACTTGTCATCCACTAACTAGCCTAGAAGGAATATTCTGGGGCAATATTCCTTTTTATTGACTGTACCTATGCCCAGTCAACCTTGCTCAAATGTCAAAAAGTTGCAGTTTACTCGAATTTTCAAATTGCGATAACTTCTTCATATGGTGTCGATTTTTCGAACCGTTCATGGTGCCAGAATCAGGAAGAAGAGATCTATCTGGTAGCTTAAGTTCGGCACAATTTCAAACACTTTTAAATTTTAGGTATCACTTAGATCCTTGATCCAATTAAAACATGTGATAAGGTTGGATGTTGTGGAGTCTTCAGACTGTTAAGTCGACGGTTGGTGCTTTGTTGTTACATTTTTTGTGGTAATGTGACCATATAACATCAACCATCAGTGGTCCCAACCCCCAAACACATTTGAATTAAAATTTAAATATAACCTTTGGCCCATACAGGTGAAGACTCGATGCACAGTGCAGGTGATGTAGCGGGTGGTTGCTCTACCATTAGTCCAAGGTTCAACTCCTGTGGCCCAGCCAAAATTTTAATGCATAGTTCAAGGGCCATGTGGCACCTTCCAATTGGTCCCCAATAAACAACATACAACCAACTATCGAATAAAATGGTGCCACTTGTCAACCACAGACTAGACCAGAAGGAATATTGTAGGGGAATATTCAAAGGAATATTCCAAGAATATTCCCTGGAATATTCCTTTTTTCTCTCTATACCTTTGCCCAGTCAACCTCGCTCAAATGTAAAAAAATTACAGTTTACTGGACTTTTGAAATTGTGATAAATTCTTCATACGGTGTAATTTTTTTGAACCATTCATGGTGCTAGAATCAGGAAGATGATATCTATTTGGCCACTTAGGTTCGACACACTTTCGAACACTTCAAAATTTGAGCTATCACTTAGGTACTTAATCCAAATCTAATCAATATAGATGATGTATTGTTTGAGACTTGGATATGTTACTGTTAGTATTGACCTATTGAGGTTATGATAGTATTGGATGAGATATGTGTTGTTTCTAGGGTGCCATTACTTGATTCATATTTTTGCTAGATCAGATTGGTATATGGAAGAGGGATTTTAGATAATTTAAGGGTGTGGCATTGCTGGAGTTTATTCTAGAAGCATTGTTTATGTTGAGTAGCACTAGTGTCCATGGTTGAGCTAGTATGATGGAGTTGGTATGTTGTTAGTATTTCAGGCATGAGACTTGTATATGCTATTGTTGCAAAGGATTAAAGGAATATTTTGTTTTATTATGTTGGCTTGGTTTACAAAGACATATATTTGTGACCAAAGAGTGTTGGATATGTGTGTAAGGCTTGTATTTCTATTATCTCCATGTATATATTGATGATGATTTTGGTGCACTACTAGGGTTTTTATAGAGAGTGAGTTTAAAATGTTGTTGGTATGAATATTTGATGTATGCATGTAAATGTTGTTGGTATGAATATTTTATGTATGCATGTATGTTGCTACTGGGGTTGAAACTGAGAGTATGTTGTTTTTAAGTCTTACTGTTGTCATTATTTGACAATGTTGATGCATTGGGCAGAGCTAAGGTTACACATAATTTTTAAACACTAAGTTCATAATAGAAACTAATATTAATTTATGATATTTTTCTTTATAACCTACTATACACTAAAATAGTACATAACACAATGATATATGTCTTTATCTAGAGATTTTATCCAACACATGGTGGTATAAGAGAGTGGTGCATATGTATATATGATATTTTTGCAACACACCGAACCCTATTTGTTATTATTTCATGTATTATTTCGTAGGTGCATGGCCAAAGATGATACCCATTTGTGAGAGTTTTCTTTATAACCTTTTATACACAGAAATACATAACACAATGGTATGTATTTATGTTTATGGACGGTATCCAAGAGTGGGTGGAACCGTGGCATAAGAGAATCATATGTATGCATATTGATATTGTTGCAACATACTGAACTCTATTTGTTATTATTTCATGTATAATTTGTTTAATTCATCTCTAACTAACTGAAATCAAAGCAGAGAGATAATAATTGTAAATGAATTCAAAATTTTAGTATGTTGAATACTTTGAAATTCCAAATCATTAAATACATGGATAAGGTAAAATTCAAGTGGAATAGTGAAATCGCGATGATAACATTGCAGTTGAAAACACTGTTAGTATGAATCTTTTGTCGAAGTGTACGAAAAAAGACCACTTTAGCTACGCATAACTTATAGCCCTAACATCAAATATGGCTGCCAATATCTTCAGATCTGCAGTTAGTTGATCAAGACAAGTGCTGCAAAAAACCAGATCTATGCATAAAGAGACATTAAACAAGAAAATAAGGTTTTTCTCCATACATCCAATAGACAAGACAAGAACAATATTTTTTGAAAGAATTTTTGTATTAAGGGCACCTGGGAGGAAAACAAGAAGGTGTTTCCAATTCTCCTCAATGGGATGGGTTCTTGAAAGCCCTCAGCACTTCAGATCTATCATTTCTCTCTCTTGTTGGTGTAGAAAACCCAGACAAAGATATAACTCAAAGGGAGCTCACACAACAAACAATGGAAAATATGACAATGATAATGGCTCAAATTCAGACCAAGAGTATAGATTTAGAGTGATCTAATAGGAAACAAAAGGTGAAGAATGGTAGGAAAAACCCTCCTATTTATAACAAAATATTTGGTCATTCTAGATCTTGGTGCATGATTAAAATAATATTAACCAAATCTAGATCCACCTTTTATGGAATATTTTGTTATATTTGTTCGAGGGAAAAAGTATTTGACTTGGGTCAAATCCATTTATTTGTCAATAATAAATAAATAAGTGATTTATTTATCATTTTAAGGAAGTGGTTCAAAGATAATCAAATAAATAATGATTTATTTAATTATTTATGGATGATTTAGTCATATTTAACAAGGAATATTATTTAAATAAGATTTAAATAATTATTCCTAGAAAGTAATAAGATAAATAAGGATTTATCTAATTAATTTCTTTGTTTTGGGTTAAACATGACGAGGAATAATAATTAAATTATTTTTTAATTAATTATTCCATGAGGGAAATCAAACAAGTATAGGTTTGTTTAATGTTTCTCTTTGGGGTTTCCTGTTTAGACCATAAACAACATAATAAATGTGTTTTATTAAGTTATTTTACATAGTGAAAGCAATTTTAATTAGGGTAAAATTGGTCTTACATGGCGTACTTGGGTCCATCTAATGGTAGTAGGTTAGATGACCAAAAAATGGTGTAACAGATTGCCCCCCAGCGTGCAAGTGTTAGGAGCAAATTGTATGACCGAAGTATGTTGTAAGAACTCAATCACCAGACATCAAAAGGGAAGTGAGAGAGAGAAATGTAAGGTAGACTAATGTGCTAAAGAACTAGACCCTAAGGAGACGAGACTTGTAGGTGCAACAAGTCTCTTTTTATGAGAGGGTACCTGTGCTAAAGGCGGCGGGGGAGGCATACCTATGCTCGCCGAGACAAAGTACAAAAGAATAGTGTGTCCAGTAAACAAGGGACCGAACCATAAAGTACAGCCGGCATAAACATGAGCCAGATGAAAATACAATGAGGGATCCCACATACATGTTGTGCCTAGGATAACAGCAAGGACTTATACAATAATATCTGAGTACATGAGATACAAATACAACCCAAATTCCCCCTATAAGTGGGGAAGGGCTCACAAAATCTGACTGATATATGCAAATCAAAGAGGCGCTGCAAACGGCTAAGGCCGACATCATAAAATATATGGAACTGCATCGAAAGTTGCAATGAAGAGGACATCCGGGTATATCGGGGGCTACCTGCAGGGCTGATCCAAAATCTTTTGTTTGAGATGTATAAAAGAATTAACATGTGAAAATTGTAGCTTTTAAAACAAGAAACTTTAAAGGCATAAGCGGAAAAAGAGAGAAGCAATTAACATCATGCACGAAGACACAATAGTTGATATCGTAGTTCATCCAGGAGGGACTACGTCTCTAGGCCCTGCTCTAATAGTGGGGAGGCCCTGCTTTCATTAAATGGAAAAATGAAAGAACAAGTACAAAATGAGGAATTACACCCTTATACCAGCCCAATCTGGAAATGGCCGAAAATTGCAGACCTCTGATGAAAAAATGGGCAGCACCATTGGATTTGTGGCATCGAGTAGTGCTGAATCCATATAAAACTTGCCCCAATCGGACAAAGTGAAAATCTGGCCCCTCTGGAAAAATGGCTCAGATCATGGTTCCGCCCCCTCCTGCACACTGCTCAAGATTCCACTGCCTCGTTTTTCGTGCCCGCTCCTGTCCATCCTTGGGCGCACAAATGAATAAAGTTTTATATAATAAAGCGTGGGCGGTAGTCACAAGGCGCTCCGTAGCTGAATTGGTTGGTGATCCGGTTTGTTTGGGCGGAGGTCGGGTGGTCAAATCCCGACCCCGCCATAAAAAGGCCGACTGTTTTTTTAATTGCATTTTAATTTAACTCGGCGTTGAACCGTGTTATATTTTTAAACTGTGTTGATGTGATGTGGGGGGGCCGGATCCATATTGGGCGGCCCGCCCCGTATGCAAACGTGCCAAGTGTATATGTGGAGGCGGTGGGGTTAACCACCCCCGCCCCATTTAAAATGCGTGGCTGTTACCGTTGGTGGACCGCGGGGGTGGCAGGGTTGACCACCCGCCCCCCAACAACATTTTTTTGTTTTAATATATGCGGATTTGTATGGGGTGGCGGGGTTGGTGGCCCGCCACCCTTAATATATATTTTTTTTGTTTTCATTGTTTTTTAAAACAATATGTTGTTTTTGAACCTTCGAAATTTTGACCGAAGGAGTGCTTTTAGAGGTCCCACAAATTTGCTCGGAATCTGGCCAGGTTGGTCGGAATCTGGTGGCCAAGTTTCAGCAAAATTGTTGCCTCCTTAGTCTGCCACATCACCAAGTCAACCTCTGAACTTTGACTGCTCCTAACTCCTTCATTCGGACTCGGAATTGAGTGCCGTCTGCGCCGTTGGATTCAGAATTTCGAGATATACAACTTGAAATTGGTTCGAAGGATTTTTGAACACTTTGATTTTTGAGCCTTGTACTCAAGCCTTGTACCTGTACCTGTTTAATCGACCTGGATCATTCCTCCCCACTAAAGAGATTTTGGACCACAAAAGCCTCATCAATCAATAGGCAAGTGAGGGAATTTCTCCCTCACCTTCTCCTTTTCAAGCCATTTGGCTTTACTTGGGTGCATCCCTTTGAAACCAACATGGAGATACTCCACATCTCCTCGTCGCGAAGTCCTGGTCCTTCGATCGAGAATGATTTCCTCTGGCAGTTCATCGAGATATTTTGGTGCAAAGTCATCCACTGTAGGAACTCATCCTACTTCCTCAGTGTCCATAATCAATGGGGGTTCATAAAGTTTTAGATTTTCAACATTCACAACTGAGTACATCTACATATATACCGGCAAGTCGAGTCGGAAAGCATTATTCCCAATCTTCTCCAATATGGTAAAGGGACCATACCAGATTGATCACAATTTCTTACCTTCTCCCTTCATTCGATCCTTGCTGATGTGGAACCACACTTTGTCGCCAACTTGAAATTGATGGTCGACTCGGTGCTTATCGTGTTGGGCCTTATATCAGGCCTGACTCTTCTCCAACTGCTCTTGCACTACTTGGTGAATCATCTGAATCCATTGAATGAACCGCTATGCTTTATCCCTGTCATCATGCCCACTGGCATCTTCATCCCTTCCATAGATCATATCGAAAGGGTCCTTTGGTAAGTAACCAAAGCATGTCTCAAAAGGTGAACGCTGCGTAGAGGAATGCACTACTCGGTTGTAAGCGTGCTGCACATATGGAAGGTGTTCATCCCACAACTTGGGATGTTTGCTGCAATAGCCCCGCAACAAGTGTACCACGGTACGATTAACGACCTCTGTCTGTCCATCGGTTTTTGGATGGAATGTCGTGCTTCTCTTCAACTTGGTATCCATCATGCGCCACAAGCTGGTCCAAAACTCTCCAAGGAAACAAGAGTCTCGATCTGACACAATCGACGTGGGCAACCCAAAGTGGACCCAAACATATTGAAAGAAAAGACAAGCAATCTGCTCAACAGTGATATGCTTTTTACAAGGCATCAATATGCACATTTTGCTAAAGCGGTCGACGACAACATACAAATAGTTGTGACCCTTTCTAGACATAGGCAAACCTCCTACAAAATCCATCGACACACTTTCCCATGGAGGACTCGGAATAGGGAGTGGTGTGTAGAGCCCGAGTTTTCTATTAGAGGGCTTTGAAACAGAACACATCACACATCCCTTTACAAAACGGGTTACAATGTTTTTCATATGGGGCCAAAAACAAAACCTTTGCAAATGACCTAAGGTTTTTTCAACACCAAAGTGACCAGACACAAGAGAGGTATGCGCCTCTCGAATTACATGTACCCTTTCTGCTGTGGGTATGCACAATTTACCAAGGTGATACAACAACTTCCCCTGCAAATGATAGTTTTCCACCTGTGAACCATGAGTTAGTTTTGCATAAACTTCTTTAAAGTCATCATCGTTAGTGTACTGTTCAACATAACTTTCAAAAGACAATGACGCATTATGCAAAATAATAGAAGCAGCGATAGGAGGGCGAGAGAGCATGTCTGCTACTTTGTTACTAGTGCCCTTCTTATACTTTATTACCAGATGAAATTGTTGTAGGAACCCCATCCACCTGAAATGACGAGATTTTTGTAGCTTGGTCTATGACTGAAGGTACTGCAAGGGCTGATGATCCGTATGGATGATGGTCTCCTTGCCGATCAGGTAGTGTTTCCACTTTTTCACACTTTGGACCAAGGGATACAATTCCTTGTCGTAAGTGGGGTAATTTATTACAGCCTGGGAGAACTTCTCCGAATGGTAACAAATCGGCTTCTTCTGCTGCAAAAGTACATCTCCCATGGCGTACCCACTGGCATCGGTTTCGATCTCAAAAGGCTGTTGGAGATCGGGTAAAGCCAGGACTGGTGCGGTGCTAATTTTCTCTTTCAGTGCTTCAAAGGCCTTCTGTTGTTTTCCTCCCCACTGAAAGGCTTGTTTGATACTTGTCAGAGCGTGTAAGGGTGATGCAATAGCGAAGAAGTTGGCAATGAACCTCCTCCAGTACTGTACTGCACCTAAAAAACTATGGACCTCTATTACATTGGTAGGCTTAGGCCAATTTACAATCACCTCGACTTTTGAGGGGTCTATTTTTAATTGACCATTACCGAAAATATGACCAAGGTAAACCAAAGAGGTTTTCCCAAACTCACACTTTGACAACTTTACATACAATTGTTCTTTCTTTAAAACATCAAGAACTTTGATTACATGGCATAAATGTTCCTCCCAAGTCCTACTAAATACAAGAATATCATCTAAATACACAAGGACAAACTCATCAATGAAAGGCCTAAAAAGATCATTCATGACCCTCATGAATGTGGCTGGAGCGTTGCAAAGTCCGAATGGCATCACCATCCATTCGAACAACCCCTGTTTGGTCTTGAAAGCGGTTTTCCACACATCCTGCTCTGCAATTCTGACCTGGTGATAACCACTACGCAAATCCAATTTGGTGAAATAAACAACATTTTTTAATTGATCTAATAAATCATCAATGCGAGGGAGAGGGAATCGATTTTTCACCGTGATTTTGTTTAGTGCCCGATAATCCACGCACATCCTCCATGTGCCATCTTTCTTAGGCACTAACACGATCGGCGAGCCACAAGAAGAAGTACTTGGCCGAATGACCCCTTGGTTCAACAGTTCCTGTACCTGCTTTTTGATTTCCTCCATTTCGATGGATGACATCCTGTACATACCAATGTTTGGTAATGGAGCATCATGTTGCAAATGGATCTCATATTGGATCCCTCGTTTTGGAGGCAAACCTTTGGGTTCCTGAAACAACTCACCATAGTTAGAAATAACATCACATAATTCCTGTTTATGAGCCGGATCACATCCTCGAAAAGCATCGGTTATTTCTTCATCCTTTGCTCTCACAACCATGAGCAAACACCCCTTGCTGGAATTCACCAGTCTCTTCATCTGTCCTGCACTTACAAGGCTGGCACTGACTTTGGTTTGATGAGCTCTTACAATGTATTCTACCCCATCTTTAGTGATTTGGTATTTATTTTCATGGCGAAAGAAAACTGCTTTCCTATCATAAAGATAGGGACTCCCCAACAAAATGCCACATATATCCAATGGTATTACATCCAATTCTACTTCATCTACCAGCTTAGAAGCAATAACAAATTTTACCTTACACTGCTTGGTTACATTTAGTTTTACTTTATCATGTATCCATCCGAGCGGATAAGGTTTTGGATGAGGCTTAACTTCTAAGCCTAACTTTTTAACCAAGGATTCTGAAATAAGGTTTGCTTGAGAGCCTGAATCAAATAGAGTTTCTACTTTTGCATGGTTTATAACAAATCTAATATGAAACAACTCAATTCTCTTACGTTCATTAGAAAAAGGCTCATTTGATGAACTAGTGCTTTCATGTGATTCAGAATCATGAAGAGAATGAGTACCTTTTGTCCCTGCTGCTGTGATCAATGCCTCATCGCCTCAGTCAGATCCAAGGTCCTGCTGTGCGGTTGCTACCGTCTTCTGCTTACCCTTTCCTCCATATCTCTTCGGCTTCTTTTCTGGATAAAGTTTCCAACAATGATCTTCGTCATGGCCTTCCTTTTTGTAGTGAGTGCAATAAGGCTTTTCTCCTTCATCCTTCTTTGTTGACGCCATCTTCTTTTCCTTTCCCTTTCCTTTCCCTTTGAATTTGCCATTTGAAGGTTTGGAAAGTGGTTTCTTTGAATGATCGTCCTTATCATTTCTGCCCCTGTTCTCAAGATGAATGGCCTTCACACTGGCCGAGTCAATGGTAGTAGGTTCAAACATTAACAACGAATGTCTAATGTAACTATGCAATGAACCAATGTACTTAGTTACAACTTTAGGAGAATCTAAAGAGATGCCCAAACTTAATGCCTGTTTTCGAAATTCTTCAGTAAAGGTTTGCACATTTTGTCCTTTACCTTGCCTTAGGTACTGCCACTCCATTAAGGCTTTCTACTTGTAACCTAAGGGATAGAATTGATTTTTAATTGCAGTAATAAAATCTGACCAGGAAGAAAGAATGTTACCCAAGTTACTGCTGCTTTGAAGTTTGCTCTCCCACCAGATGAGAGTTGTGCCACTCAATCGAAGAGAAGCCAATTGGATTTTTGCCTCGTCCTCCATAATCTGCTGGATCCTGCAATAGAGTTCAAGCTGCCTAATCCAATTGTTAAGCTTCTCAGCATTACTTTCACCATTATATACTGGTAGATCAAACTTAACATCTAACTTAAAGAAAGGCTTGTTAGATGCACTTCCAAAAATTTTATTATGATGGTTAGAAGAGGAGGAAGGACTTTCATTTCCTGAAGGGGGTGGATTTCCTCCACCATCTCCATGCGCTGAACCTTGCCCTTCTAAAGAATGATCTCATGTTTTCTCTAACCTTTCAAGTCTAGAGAATAGTCTCTCTACTCGATCTGCCATGGTATAGAAAGTTTTGCGGAAATTGAGCTCCTCTTCATTCCAATCTTCGTCTCCCATGTTCCTTCTCTGACGTGCACGTCCTGCTTCGGGATCAAAAGCCTGTAATGTCCCTTCACCTCTTCTTAGCCTGCTTCTTGTTAGCATACAAACATGTAATTCATATCTACAAACACCCACTCTGATACCACTTGATCCAAAATCTTTTGTTTGAGATGTATAAAAGAATTAACATGTGAAAATTGTAGCTTTTAAAACAAGAAACTTTAAAGGCATAAGCGGAAAAAGAGAGAAGCAATTAACATCATGCACGAAGACACAAGATTTGATATCAGAGTTCATCCAGGAGGGAATATGTCTCCGGGCCCTGCTCTAATAGTGGGGAGGCCCTGCTTTCATTAAATGGCAAAATGAAAGAACAAGTACAAAATGAGGAATTACACCCTTATACCTGCCCAATCTGGAAATGGCCAAAAATTGCAGACCTCTGATGACAAACTGGGCAGCACCGTTGGATTTGTGGCGTCGAGTAGTGCTGAATCCATATAAAACTTTCCCCAATCGGACAGAGTGAAAATCTGGCCCCTCTGGAAAAATGGCTCAGATCATGGTTCCGCCCCCTCCTGCACACTGCTCAAGGTTCCACTGCCTCGTTTTCCATGCCCACTCCTGTCCATCCTTGGGAACAAAAATGAATGAAGGTTTATATAATAAAGCGTGGGTGGTAGTCACAAGGCGCTCCGTAGCTGAATTGGTTGGTGATCCGGTTTGTTTGGGCGGAGGTCGGGTGGTCAAATCCCGACCCCACCATAAAAAGGCTGACTGTTTTTTTAACTGCATTTTTATTTAACTCGGCGTTGAACCATGTTATATTTTTAAACCGTGTTGATGTGATGTGGGGAGGCCGGACCCATATTGGGCGGCCCGCCCCGTATGCAAACGTGCCAAGTGTATATGTGGAGGCGGTGGGGTAAACCACCCCTGCCCCATTTAAAATGCGTGGCTGTTACCGTTGGTGGACCGCGGGGGTGGCGGGGTTGACCACCCCCCCCCCCCCAACAACATTTGTTTGTTTTAATATATGCGGATTTGTATTGTGTGGCGGGGTTGGTGGCCCGCCACCCTTAATATATATTTTTTTTGTTTTCATTGTTTTTTAAAACAATATGTTGTTTTTGAACCTTCGAATTTTTGACCGAAGGAGTGCTTTTAATGGTCCCACAAATTCCCCCGGAATCTGGCCAGGTTGGTCGGAATCCGGTGGCCGGGTTTCAGCAAAAGGAAGTTGGAGCTTCCCTATCAAGTTGTAGCTTGATAGATGTCAGTTGTAGCTGACTAAGGTAGGAACCTCCTGTAGGTTGGTGCCTGCAGAAAATAGATGGGAGTTGGTGCTTCCACATCAAGTTGTATCTTGATAAAATGTCAGTTGTAGCTGACTGAGGTTGGAGCCTCCTGTAGGTTGGTGCCTGCAGAAAATTGATGGGAGTTGGAGCTTCCTTGCAAGTCGTAGCTTGCAGAATTGAGGTTGGAGCCTCCTGTAGGTTGGTGCCTACAAAAAATCAGTGGTGAGAGGGAGTTGGAGCTTGCCTTTGCATCACAACAATAATAAGATGTGGTTTTCTCCCTTTATGGGTTTCCACTTATATTTGGTGTCTCTGTGCATGATGTTTATGTGTTGATGTGATTTATCTCATCTGCTTAATACTTGCTGCTCTCATATTCAATCTGCTATTACATTAACAAATCTGTTTGATAGTAATACTTGTTTCTCACATATTAAGTTTAAATGAAGGTGTAAATAAGATTTAAAAGAAAAGTTTTAAAAGTCCATGTATGTGTTAAACTGATTCACCCCCCCCTCTCAGTTTAACTAAGGGTTCAACAAATAGTAGAGCGACGGACAGACTAATACCAATGATGATGATGGAATGGAGGGGACTGAGTAGCGAATGGACGACTTCCCTTGTTAGAGCATAAAGGGCATGAATGACATGGCAGCGACTGACACAATATCATAAGGGATAGGGGATAGTGGGACTAAAGGCCATAATGTGCGACACAAGAGAGATACCAAGCAATGAAGGATGGAGGACTATAGCGGGGTACAAAGGGACTCAGGATAGACTCCATGAATACGATCATGACTCAACTTGGATGCTCTAAACAAGGGCGACTTGATGTTGTTTCCACATAGTAAAGGTCCAATGGGGGACCATGAAAACATGAGTACAAGATGGGAACTCACGACAAACATCAACACGAGCATGGATAAGTATGGAGGCCAAATGGTGCCCCTAGTATGAGTGTTGCAAGTGAAGAAATTTGATTTTGAGGAGGGTTATGGTTGAGGGGCATAGGTGCCCCCAAGCATGGTGTGGTCATGCCAAAATGTATTTAGAAAAAGGGGAATCTAAACACATTTTAATGATGTGGTGTGCCATTTGTTTTCATTATGGTTATGCAGTTTGAGAAAGGAAATGGAGGATTACCAATCTCTTTTAGTACTGCATATATGAAGCAAATGGACTTTAAGTTTTCGGGTTGGCATACCTGGTGTCACTATCCCAAAGAGAGGATTTGGAGATAATGAACTGATGCTCGCTTAGAAAACCCATAGGTTGGTCAACAACAATATCTAAGAGATTGGGTTGTTGATGGAAGATGAGGGAACAATAAGGGGTATCATCCCTAGAGTGATCTGAAGTGATATGGGACTCTAGAGGTTCTTCTAAATGTGGAAGAATAATGGTACTAAAGTCAACACGACCAGATACACTAGGAGAGTTGTGGAGAATTTCTTCTCTTGGTCTCTCAAATGTGGGTGCCCCCTTACCCAAACATTGGGTTTCAATGTAATGGCCACAAGGTGTATGTGGTGTGAATGCATGGGTTCGATGTAAGGGGGAATAGATAAAGTCAGGGGTGGGGATTTGTTCCATAATGTCGTCATCGTGATAGAAGATGGGGTGACTGGTGGAAGAAAGACCACCTGACGTGGCGAAGCGACCTGAATCATCATCATGAGAAGAGAGGTTCACATGCGTATCATCACAAGGGGTGACAGAAGAGTAAGTAGATAAAGGATCTACCGATGTTGAGCCCAAGGTGATCGTTGAAGTAAGGTCAAGCGAAACAACAGGGAGGGTTCAGAGGGAATGTTCCCCGAGGGTCTCATGGATGATGATAGGTAGAAAATGCTGGACGAAGGCTCCGTCATCTCGACATCAGGAGGGGGGATGTCAATGGGAGCAGTCATGTCTGGTAGTTTTTCCAAAGCAAAATGCGCAAATATGGGAGAGGTGGACTCATTGCGCTTGGCCTCGAATTGGCAGACCGCGGCTAGAGAGGTGCGGAAGTCCGCGAGGTGGGGACAAAGGTGGGTGTAATGGCCATGGAGGTCACACAAAGCACAGGGGTGGTTGGTGTGAATAGTCTGGGGGTTCGTGGCCGCGGTCGCGAAAGGAACAGAGGCTTCCGGGACCGGGGACTCAGGGAACGCGACATTAACCATGGGCTTGAGATGAAGCAATTCAGGACAGGTATGGGTGGCGTGACCGACAATATCACACAAAGCACACTGGATGGTATGCTTTGGAGGCCGAGGAGGGGCAGGGTTTGTCGGGGCAGCCTTGTCCTTTGATGCCCCCTTGCGAGCTTTGCCCTTCTTACCCGAAGCGGTCGCAACAGGAGGTGGTTCCTGTTGAGGTGACTGAGGCACTGTTGCAACGGGAGAAGTCATGGGGACCGGCTGAACCGGGGTCAAAGCAATATAAGGTTTGTGTTGACCAGGCAGGGTTGCGGCTGAAGGATCATGGTACCAGACGAGAATCCCAAGGTTTAGGTTAGGAAGAGAGAGGGTGGCCATGATAGGTACCGTGTACACTCCTGGTGGGGGAGCTAGGAACGGTAAATGACCAGAGGGGTAATGGCCAGGTGGGACGGCTCCTAAATGGCTAAGGCTTGGAGGAACCGTTCCAGGAGGGTAAAGAGGCTCATGAATACCAGCTGCAGGGGAAGGGCTAGGAACAGGTTGCGGAGAGCGCGGTTGCTTGAGAGCAGCCCGAGACGATTGCATCATGCAAACATTCGATGAGCTGGGGTCAGAGACAACAGGAGGAGGAAGACCAGGGAAGGCTCCAAGCAAAGAGGAGTCTTTGTAGACGCCAGGAGAGACACTGGTCAAAGAATCGACAGTTTGTTGATTGGCTATAGAAGAGATGGTCGACTCAGGGGAGGCCTGAGATTTAGGCTCATGATACGTCAACTGGTCAATGGTGACTATATTTCCATTATGAGGGAAAAACATCTTGCGGTGGACCGCGGATGGGACAGCAGACATAGCATAAGTGTAGCTACGCCCCAAAAGAATGTTATAATCAAGAGGGGCGTCGATGACTTCAACGTCAACGCAAACAGTCTTGCCCTCAAGAGTGATAGGACAATTACGGAATAAGCCAATGGGCTGGGAGGCATGGCCATCCCATGCACGGAGGGTGATTGTGGAAGGGGCCAATTCAGGAGATCCGATTTGTTTCCAAACCGAAGCGGACATCACACAGGTGGATGCCCCCTCATCAATGATGCACCGAGAAACATTAGCGTTCCTGATTTTGACTGGGATTTGGAAGGCTACGGAAGCAGGAAGAGGAGGATGTTCTGATTGATGGGTGTCGAAAACAATCAATTGGTCATCAGCAGGATCTACAGCACCCATGGCAGATAGTAGAGCCTTCTTTTGAGAAGGGCACGACTGAAGTAGTTCCAGTGTTGAAATGACAGCAAGAGATTGTGCCAAATCATCTACGATGCTATATGAATGAGCAGCTCGACCAGAAGCAACATTTCGGTGTAATGGTCCCTTAGGAATCTTGGTATCAACCTCAACTTTGGGCTGAGGGATATGCAAGGGACCATTGGATGTCAAAAGAGGCTCTGTAGACCCTGAAGAAGGTGACTCGGGGACAGACAGAGTGGGAGGCTTGGGGTACTGATGGGACCGAGTTTGAAGGTTAAGGTCGATGGTTAGAGGTGGATCAGAGTTCATCATGAGGATCTGGTAATTAGAGGAACCAGAAGGGGAAGGTTGAGTGGCCACCTGTCTGTCAGGTGGTTGGGTAGCCATGAATCCCTGTTGTGCATCCACCTGCTCTTGAGGGGGCGGTGACTGTTGTTGCAGGGGTTGAGAAGGACAAGGAGGCAGAGGTGCTAATGCTAGAGGAGCTAGAGCACTAAACTGCAGATACAAATAATAAGGGGGTTGGGTAACAGTATGGTGACCAGAAGGTTGGGCCAAAAGAGGAGGCATGTTGTATCCTGGATACGTGCTACTACGAGGGGAACAAGTGCGGGAGGTGCTGCCCCCTCCCCCAGGAAAACCATAACCCATGGGAGGTTGGGCATATGGATGAGAGAGAGCTCCAACGATACCGTCGGCGGCATGAGGTGCCCCCTGTGCGTTGACACCACCGGGTCTGGGGAGGTCAGGTAGAACGGTATAAACATAACCTGTCTGAGCGTAGATCAAGTCATATTTTAACGCCAGTTGGAGGGCGGCTTCTTCGGTTTGGGGAAAATGCGATGCGACATCTTTCCCAATAGGGGGCAAGAGAGATCTAAGGAACCAGTCCATGTAGACACGGTCTTCGAAGGTAGGGGATTGACATAGGCTCTTTCTTCTCCGCCATTCCTGGACATGATCGGATAGGTGGGTTGTAGATGATTAACAGAAAGAAGTCAAAAGTTCGATACCAGTGTCATAACGAAGGGGAAGCTGGAAGTAAGATAAAAAAGCCCGGGCAAGAGTTGCAAAGGTGGTATGAGAGGAAGTGGGCTGATCAACATACCACTTAGAAGCCACGCCTGTAAGCGTTCGTTGGAACAACCGAAGACGGACAGAGTCATCGGTAATGGAGGTAGATGAACACCACATGTGGAAAGATCGAACATGATTTGAAGGATCTTCTCCAGCAAGGCCTTCAAAATTTGGGATGTCGGAAGGGAGCTTTGTCGGCATAGTAGGCCAACTAGCGTCATGGTGTATAGGGTCATTTATCAACCGGTCCAAATCGGGGAGGCTGAGGCCTACCATGAAGGGGAGCAAGGGCGTAGCCAAGGTAGTTCCTGTGGTGGTTCCGCTAGTAGTAGTCCCGGCATTAGGGCCGGGATTCCCGCTAGCGTTAGGCCCTGGACCAGACATAGTGAAGGTGACAGGGGGAGAACCAGAAGTAAAAGGAGAACCCAATGAATCAGAAGGAGAGTCGGAGTGCAGACTCGGAGGAGGACCGGCTCGAGACCCACTTGCCAGACTGAGAAGGTCGACCGATCTAAACTCAGGGTGAAGGCCAAGAAGCCCCCAGGAGGGCTTGGGCAATGACACAACACAAACATGCAATATGGGAAGAAGAACTAATCGCTCAAGGTGGAGGTGCATAATCAAGAGTACAATGTTCTAAAAACAAGGGCAGATAGGTGTTGTGTCAATTTTTCAATTTTGTTCATGCAACCTGTGCTCTTCTTCACTTAGGGTGAGGTGTGGCATACAAGTAATTTTAATTCTTTTAAACCCTTTTGTTTTGAGAGCAAGAGACAAAATAATGATAATCGAAAATAAATTTGCAGAGAATCAAGATATACTTTTTCGGGAAATAATAGAACATTTGAATATGCAATGCAATCTAACTCAAAAAGGCAGTTGAGCTAAACTAATCTAAAAGAGGGAAAAAAATCTAGTCAAAACACACTTAAAAAGAGGCCAATAGATCTAGGGTCAAAAGGGACAGGGATCTAAAGGATAAAGCTGCTGAAAAGAGGTGCAGATCACAGCCAAGAGACAGAGGCAAGGTGGCTGGAAAAAAGGAGGAAATCGGCAAAAAGTAGAAGGGGCAAGGAGGAGGCCCTAAAAGGAGGTCCAAACAAAATGACAAGAGGTGATTTGAAAGGAAGAAAGGCTGATTAAAAGGGATCTGAAAAGGAGGTATCAGATCTGAAAAAGGGATGGCTGAAAACTCTGAAAAATTAGACACTTACAGCAGCTAAAACTCTTCCACAAAAAGTGGAGGGTATTGAAGCGCTAGGGGGATATATTCCCACTTATTTGAGTAAAAAAGAGCAAGAATAGGTCTAAACAGGCGGAGACAGAGGCTGGAAAACCCCGACGTAAGCTTTAAAACCCGAAAATTCCCTAAAAATCGTAAAAATCCAGTCAGCTTGGACCGTTTTTCGTCAAAGTCAGCTGGTCAAGTCAGACATGAAGCCCGTGACAATTTTTGGCCCAAAAAGTGTGACTCGCACTTCCGCATCGGGCGTTGCATTTCAAAAAAATGTCGTTCCGCTATACCGATGTCTCACAATTGCGTAATAAAAGCCGTAAACACACAGAAGTTAAAAATTTTAATGTTTTGAGGGTTGTAGAGAGTTTTAAAGGTGAAAGTCACCATAAAAATAGGAAAATGAAAAATCAAGAGAAACCCTTAGATTTGGAAGTAAATGGATATGCAGTGAATATGAAAAAACAACAATGGCCGTAATTGAAAACGCGTGTGGAGTCGCCAATTGTTAGTATGAATCCTTTGTCGAAGTGTACGAAAAATACCACTTTAGCTACGCATAACTAATAGCCCTAACATCAAAAGTGGCTGCCAATATCTTCAGATCTGCAATTAGTTGATCAAGAAAAGAGCTGCAAAAAACCAGATCTATGCATAGAAAGACATTAAGCAGTAAAAAGAAGGGTTTGCTCCATATATCCAATAGAAAAGACAAGAACAATTTTTGAAAGAATTTTTGTATTAAGGGCACCTGGGAGGAAAACAAGAAGGCGTATCCAATTCTCCTCAATGGGATGGGTTCTTGGAAGTCCTCAGCACTTCAGATCTAGAATCTCTCTCTCTTGTTGGTGTAGAAAACCCAGACAAAGATAGATCTCAAAGGGAGCTCACACATCAAATAATGTAGAAAAATGTGACCAAGTGTATAGATCCAGAGTGATCTAATAGGCAACAAAAGGTGAAGAATGGTAGGAAAAACCCTCCTATTTATAACAAAATATTGGGTCATTCTAGATCTTGGTGCATGATTAAAATATCATTAACCAAATCTAGATCCACCTTTTATGGAATATTTTATTATATTTGTTGGAGGGAAAAAGTATTTGACTTGGGTCAAATCCCTTTATTTGTCAATAATAAATAAATAAATAATTTATTTATCTTTTTAAGGAAGTGGTTGAAGGATAATCAAATAAATAATGATTTATTTAATTATTTGTGGATGATTTGGTCATATTTAACAAGGAATAATATCTAAATAAGATTTAAATAATTATTCCTAAAAAATAATAAGATAAATAAAGGTTTATCTAATTAATTTCTTTGTTTTGGGTTAAACATGACTAGGAATAATAATTAAATTATGGTTTAATTAATTATTCCATGAGGAAATCAAACAAATATAGGTTTGTTTAATATTTCCTTTTGGGGTTTCCTGTTTAGACCATAAACAACCTAATAAATGTGGTTTATTAAGTTATTTAACATAGTGAAAGCAATTTTACTTAGGGTAAAATTGGTCTTACATGGTGTACTTGGGTCCATCTAATGATAATAGGTTAGATGACCAAAAATGGTGTAACACCCTGCATTCGCCATACCTCTACCCTCCGCAACGTCACTTTCAATTTTAATCCCAGATGTTGATCTCTGAGATCGCACGGCCCATATTATATCACGATATCAATTCATTTGTTACCCACCTCTCTCTCGTTACGCTCATCGAGAGATCTCCACCATAGATCGTCCTGATCTAACGGTCCACGTTCCTCATCGCACCTAGACCCTCACTGAACCTGGTTAGCTGCTCTACCAGGGTTTTCTTCCCAATTTTCTGCTGCATACGTCTACCTCCTCACTGCTCCTCCACCCCCAGAGCCTCTGCAAACAGTCTAAACCAAGCCCGCAGGTTTTCATAACAGTTTATCGTGCGTTTGCAGGTTTCCATGGCCGATGAAGGACAAACGTTTTATAGTCACAAAAGTGACACAAAGGCTTAGATGGCAATCTCAGGGCCAAGAAACAACATCAAAGGGAACCCAAGCTAAGGGCGAGGTCGTGTTAATCAATGGATTAGGTCCATGAACCCTCAGTGACCCTCCAGCTCAACGAAACCCTCCACCTATACACAGAACACTCAGAAAGATGAGGATCACATATCCAGTGGCAGAAGACAAGGCATAGAATATTAATAAAACCTTTGAGGGCATCAGTACCGAAGCAGTTCGAGCAATCAGCAAAGTGAAAGCATAAACAGAGCTAAAACAGGTTGAAGTACAAAGGAACAGAGCAGTTATTGGTGCAGAAGTTGATTGACACAGACATAGCCCATCTCCATGCTCAAAAACCTGCCAAGCAGTTATTACACCAAGGAAGCTACTACAAACTGTCAGAAGTAGTTATTTAGAAGTATGGGAATCCTCAAGGCCCATTCTTTCAGTTAACTCACACCTAAGAAGAGAACAGTACCACTCTAGATGGTTTTTCCTCCCAAGGACACCCTGTGGGTGATTTCTGTCATATCAAAATAGTCTCAACAAGCAATGAGGTCACTCAGTTTGTCTAGGATTTAATGTTATGTTTGTTAGGGTCCCGTGATTCGGCCGATTGGGAAGCCAAATGACAGTGTAACATCAAACCAAGCTTTGGAGCCCAAGGACCTAGCCTTCCTGGACTCAGAGAGGGCTCTCTCTATAAGTGTAAGGGATATCTATGTGTTTGCTTATTGTGTTCTGATTTTAGGCTAGTTATGAAGTAAGTTTTTTGGTTTTGGTTTTTTAAGTTGTGAGGGATGAAACTGATCAAAGATACGAGATAGGTAAAAAGATGTCAGATCAACTGGGCTATGGGGTCGAAAAGGTCAAGAAAGCTATTAGGCGGTGATACAAGGCTGTTGAAGGGCCGATTTGATTCAAGGTAGAAAGGATCTTTGGGAAAAATGGAGTAAATGGACATCAAGTTTGTGAACAACAAAGAGTTTCAAGCATAACTAGTTCAATAGATAACATAAACATCATAGGGAAAACCATTAATCATGTAAAATGTAACTATAAGCTAATCAATACATAGAAATAAACATTCAAGCCATGCATAGAAGTATATGACCCTCTAACTTTGGGAAATGGCTATCAGACTTTGGGGAAAACACTTAAGGAAGAAAAAAAACTTAACTTACTATGCCAGAATGCCTAAACACAGTACTTCAAGTTATTGGGCACTTTGAACAACAAGATTTGCATAGTTTTAGGCAAAGGGCTAGATCGAAACTAGGCCTCCTTGGTTCAACAAAATGATAATCTAATCAGTCAAAGAGAAATTTCATGGATGGAACTATAGCTAGCCATAGGTAAGTAGGGCGTACCATAAGTCATACTTAGCATGTATAAAACCATGAATGAAACAAGTAACAATATCCTAAGTATTAAAGAGCAGTCAAGAATTCTTTAATGTTACTTAGGAAGAAGAAAACAAAGAAGCTATGAAGAAACAAGAAATTTGAGGTGCCTCCATGGGAATATCTCAAATTTTTTCTCTACTGATCTATAGCAAGCAAGAAATATGTATTCATGAATGAAAACTAGAAGACAACAAAAAAGCAAGAGACACTATACCATTCTACCAAGTCATGGAATCCAACAACAATCCTTCTTCATTCATCCAAGAGCATCCAAGAGGCAATCCAAAAGCATAAGACAAGTATTTCTTCCAAAGATTATATGACCATATATTGCTTCTCTTCTCAAGTTCAGCCTTGTTTTACAATGAAAGCCTTTGGAATATATAGGCTCAAGTGAGGAAAACCTCATGGTTCAACTTGCCATCCTATTGGCCTAATCAAAATATCTAACCTTGTCCTTGAGGCTTTGCAAAGCCCAAGGCACAAAAATATCTCATAAAATATCTAAAAAATGCTAAAAATGGGAAATATATTGACTTTTCATCATTTCTCATGTGCAAAAATAGCTAAACGCACATTTGGAAAAAGCAGATTTTAGAGGTTCAAAAATTACAAAAATATTCAAAATTTATATCAGCAAAAGGTCCCCTGACTTGCCGGAAACATTTGGCAGCCTTCCTGATGTCGAAACGAGGCTCATGATAGCTAGTTGGAAAGCTCTCAGTGTCTAATTTCCGGAAAAACTGAAATTTTCTCAATATGATGCCTAGAAGTCCTCCAAAACTGAACCTATGTGTAAAAAACCAGAATTTAAACCTTGCTGATAAACGGGGCAGAATGTTGAAAAAATGAGCATTTTTCGCCATTTTGGGAAAGCAAATGATCTTCAAATGTTCTGAAAATCGCTGAGTATGTGCCCCTAAAATTATGGCATCCAATGATACCATTCTCATCCCATGAAGATCTCCCAACTGAAATGGCGAAGCCCCTGCGTTTTGGCCAAAAAACCCAAAAATGTCAAAAAACAAGATTGTGTCAACATTTTCTCAATTTTGGTGAGCAAGTCCCTCAAGGCTTTTTAGAAACATGTCTAGAAGCTTGGGCCAAAATTCTAAGCCTAGAGGTGTCTTTCTCCCTTTTTCTCACCGGGTGCCTTCTTTGGGCAGTTTGGAGCTTTTCTCGGTTTTTCTTCTTTGTTGTTTTGGCATTCCAGATTTGGTGAGGAAGTCATGGCCCCTTGCCTAGGAGAGGCAGCTAGCACATGCTTTGGAGAATTCCCTTCATGATATTTATGCTGATGTTCTGTCTCATAAGGCTACCCCTTTTCCCGTCTTTGTTAATCACTGTTATGCTACTCCTGCTACTCTGTCTCACTTTCACTGTCAATCACTGTTTGATCAAGGTGAAAAATGGTTTTCAAATGCTGTGTGAGATGCCATCCTTACTATTGGGTCTCTGCTCTTTCAACAAACTGTCCTTTCCTTTGGCATAAAACTCAACAAACAATTTGAAGAACAAAAAGACAGTCAATCAGTATACACAGTCAACAATGATCTTTTTCTGTGTTTGGATAAGGGTACCTTGCCCTTTGATGTTTTGAGGATATAAGACACCCCTGTCTTCTTAGAGGAAGGTAAAAACACATTTTTTTATTTCAAAACATTCCCTTTCCTTGTAGGCACTTCACTAGTATATTCAACACTACACCACAGTTTAAACAAGGATATCCACACAGCCAAAAACACTGTTTATAGATATGGTGATAGAGTTTGGAATGTTTTTTATGACATGGTAACAAAAGCCTATAGCAGTCCAATGCCAATAAACTCCTATTTGATCAAAACATTAACCTCCTCATATGCATCTCACCAAGTATATTTAACAATGTAAACATAGTCAATTAAAAGGCAAAACAAAATCCAAGGTTACTGTGTAATAGGTGACAGAGTTTATAGCATTTAATCGACCTTTGACTTCTCTTCAACAAAACACTGCTTTTTATACTCCACACTTTCTTAACTTCAGTTTAACAACACCTACTATTTCAACTCCCCTTATTATGTTTATAGCCCTTGTCTCTCCTTGCTTCAAGTCTGTTTCACTTCTCCACTTGTTTGAGAGTGGTTCAATATCCTTTTCTTATCCATAGAGCTCTCAAGTTTTAATGTTATGCTTCTAACCAATGGAAACATAGCAATTTCGTTTTCATGCCAAGCTTTCAAACCTATGATTTTGACTGTGATGCTTAACCCTCTTCACAACTTAACAGTTTTGAAAAAATCAAGGAAGGCCCATAAATACCTTTGAGACATAGATGAATGATGTTTCTTAAGGCGTTTGATTTGCTTCAGCGTTTGTTTGGAGGCATCTTGAGCATAGGATTGGTGCGTGGCACTTTTGTGAAGAAAAACGCCACGCAAAACAACTGTTGGGTGGCTTTGTCAGGCCCTCGTGACCAGAAACCGCAGGCGCGTCGCGCGCCCTTACAGGCGCATCGTGTGCCTTTGTGGCTCTTTGTAAATTTTGTGCACAGGAGCACCACGCAGTTTCACAGGAGCGCCACACAATTTAAACTCTTTCAAAACTCTGAAAACAGGCTTGAAACCTGTGTCTCTGAGCTTGTGAACTTCAAAGGAATTTTTTCTCGAGCTTTGGTGTTTGAATGATGAATTTGCAATGGCCCTTTGTCTTTTTGAAATGCAACAAGTCGAAAAACCCTTGGTTTGGACTCGTGAGGTTTAGAAAAATTTTGTTTTTAAACCACAGCCTTTGTGCATTTGAAACGAAACAAACTGATTGTGAAGGTGTTTAAGAAGAGGCCCATATTTGGAAAACTGTTTGTGAAAAGGTCTGCGTTTTTATTTGCACAGTGGTGATGGTTGTAACCCTTTCCAAGGGTCACTATATTCATTGTATTTGATATATTTGAATGTGACTTTTGCCACTGCAGACACCTTTGGTGACATTTCCAACATGGAGAATCCACTCAGCAACACCCACTATTTGATGAAACATCTTTTGACATTCTGCAAGGAGATAGATTTACCCCTTTTGACTTTGAATTTAAAGTGTCTACTCTAGCTGCTTTGGAGGAAAATTTTCCTACTGTGAAAATGACTGGACTGTTAGGTGTCCTTTAAGTTTCCTTTTCTGCTTGTGGGTAAGAATGCAGTAGCATCTGTTTAGGCCCTTCCACTTTTGTCTATTTGAAACGGGAACTTTTTACCACCCTCTCTTTACTTACAATGTATTGATAAGGTCCTTCTGACCTTTTTATAATGAACATGTTTATATTTTTTTTAAAACCTTCTCTAGAAACAGAAAGTATAGCAAAACCCATTTTGCATGCTATGAACCACTGGGTATAGTTTCAATAATTTTCTTGGGAAAAGAAAAAATCAAATTTTCCTTGTCAACTTGTGATAAGCGACTTGAAGGACATCTTCTTAGGAGTAAGGTGATCATTGTCCTTTGAAACATAATCATTATCATGTCCTTTTCCTATGTAATAACATAACTTATCAATCATTTTTTAATTTGCTTTTGTTTTGACTGCAAACTATCTTTTAAGAGAAAAGTTGTTTAAGAGATAAGCTTGACCTCCTTGGATTGCAGTGGTACCCCTGCTTTCCTTCTTGGTGTCTTACCACTTCATCGAGCGATAAAAAGGTGTCTTTGTAACTCCTAATTACCTCACATTAATTATCAACCCAGGGACGACTTTTTATCTCAAGAGTGTACTCAGTCTGAGGCGGCTATTTACTCAAGAGTAATGTTTTGCAGTATAGTGCTTAAAATCCAAAAGTAAATGAAAGCTGGAAATAAAATCTACTTACAGCAAAGCACTTTAAGACTTTAAATCATGCATTTGGAAAAATAAGCAATGTATCAGTCAAGGGTTTGACAACAATAGCCCATCCCTTTGGAAACTGATGGAAAGGAAATTAGAGCATAGACCACGGGTCTGGGAGCTAGACAGTGAATGCCGAAGCTCACTACAGCCTTAGATCATCTCTCACACCAAAACAACAAATGCGAGTAAATGGAACGACAGATAGCAAAATAGAACAACAAAGTAAATGGGCAGCAAACTGTAATTAAAAGAATCTGGACAGCAAACTCTAATTAATGGAAATGAACAATAGCAAAGCCAAATTAATAGCAATCTTTACTCTAAGAATAAATCGAACAGCACAAGGAAATAGAACAGCATTGATTAATGAGAGGATATGAAACAACGCTGGAAATCCAAATAAAAATACACAATGACTTAACACACGGCACACATTAATAGCAATCGGATCTTGGTAATCCACTTGTCAGTCTTAGTTATAAATAATACGACTGTCTTTTAGAATGGAGCAACAACGTTCATAAATTCAACAATCGCAAGGAAATATAATTTCTAAGATGAATTCAATAATACCAATGGTCAAATGTTACAACACAGACATTCCATAATTGAATAGCAACGGTATCCTGTAAAAAACCATTTATATCAGCACTTAAAGAAACATGAATGCATTGCAAAATCGATATGATATTTCTGTCTCAGAAAATGAGATTACGTGACAGAGCTATGATGTAAAATAATAGAACATACCAGATTACCAAATAAAACTGATAAGCAAACCACGCATAAAACAAAAGAATATAATATACAGCAGCAGCACAATCCACCAGAGGCTGGGCCCTTAGCCGCCAGCGGATGCTGCTGGGTTACTTCAGATGAACAGAATGAACAACAACCAGATTTATATTAAAATATCGAAGCAGAGTTATAATGGATTACAACAAGAAATCTCTCAATCGCTCAGCCATTATCCATTCTCTCTTCCATCCTCAATTCTGATTCTCTAATTCATCCTCAATTCCATCATTCGAATCCATCCCTGAAGTCCTCCTCTCTCTGATCTTTGTTTTCATTTAAATAGAGAAAGATCAGAGAGCAGTTACAACATAGATAATTACAACATGATTTCTTTTACAAAATTGGATTGATTCTAACCAATTGATCAACAAGAGAATATATTTACATCCATCTTTCAACAACAGCAAGTCGAATTTGGCTTTTTAGCTGAGATTTGGAGGACGGCCGCAACAACAGAACTGAGAAAATCGTGCTTAAAGAACTCTGCGAATCTCTCAACACAGGCTGAATTTGGGCAAACCGTTCTTTAATAAAGTTAATTGGGTCCGTTCTGGACAAAACCCATGTTCCGGATTTTCCCGATTCGTCTTCATTTGCTCAGAATCTCAACCGCAAAACTGTCACTCCTTATTCCAGCGCATTTCTGAGTTGGCACTTTTAATGATCAAATCTTCAATCTGGAAATTACCTTGGAGGCTAAAAATGGTGAATAATGTTATAACCAACTTATTGAAACCATCATTGATAAAATAATTCATAATCATCAATTTATTAGAAATAAAGGAAGATAAACAATATTCATCCATAAGAGCATAAATCATTTATAAAATGGATTTAAATGATAAATGATATAATCGAGAAGAGTAAAAATGGATGAAATAAGTGTTACAAAGTGGTTGTATTCACGGCCCAACACACCCCCACACTCAATATGTTGCATGTCCTCATGCAACGAAAACCTGAATATATTGCATGTCTTCATGCACCCCCAAAACAAAACCCATGTGTTAACCAAGCAATAAAAATTTGAGAACAAATGAATGCTTCCTTAATTAATGAATATTCAATTTTAGCAATCTTGATGAAGGCATAACAATTTTTGCATTGACATTCAACTATATGTATGAAGTTGCAACAAAATATGATATAAGTAACAGCAAATTTCATTAACCATTTTCTCAAAAACTACCAACCGGCTTTTGTTGAAATTTGGCAAGTAAATTTATAATGTATGAATGCCTTTATGATCCAAAAATCAGATCGTTTTGATGCACGGATCATGAGATATAAACAAAATGGTTGTAGGTGAGAGTGCATGATTTCCGAAATTTTATGAACCAATTTATCTTGAAATTATCTGGGTTTGTATTAATGATACGTCTGTGTTTTCCAGAAATCACAAGAATTGAGTTCATGGTTGTTTTTAAAAATATTATGGAAATCAATTTCTGCATTGTGTAAAAATGAAATTGTATGCCTTAAATGAGAAAGAAAATTGAAAACATCCATCATGCATAGCAATTCCTCCCCCTCACTGAAGAATTAGCATGCCCTCATGCGATGCTAGAAAAAAATTGAGGTGGTTGCTACCAGCTGTTGAATTCTATGCTTGGTGTAAAACAACATGGAATAAGGGAGGTGTTGAGAAGGAATAAGAATAGCAATGGAGGATAAAGAAGATGAATGACATGGTTATAATGAATGAAAGGAACACTCCCCCATACTCGAAAATGATATGCTGCTGAAAAAGGGAAAGTGGTAAAGATGTGGACTGAAGGATGATAAATGATGCTCAAAATGGATTTTTATGAAATTCTCCTAAATTCGTAATAAATCAGAAAATTATGCTATTTTACCTCAAGTTTTACCTCCAAAAAATGTGGAATGACATATATGGACTGGCATTTGTTGAAGCTGATGTAGGCAGAGTTGGTGCTGAAAGTGATGCAAAAGGTGGAATCCAGGTAAGCACATCATGTCTGAAGAATTGTTCACGTATGCGAGTTGCTCGAGCCTCTTCTGTTAGTTGCAATACTGCAGTCATGTTGTGAATAGAATTCTGCCCATACTTGTTGTTTTCCTGCAAACAAAGCACTATTTGGCATACAATGTTCTTGAATCCATAGTGTTAGGTTTGAATAGCAACAGATAAGATGCATGCAAAACTTTCAATCAGAAAAAACTTTTGTCAAATCAACAAGTTATGGCAGAGTGCAGTAATCATATCGCATGCAATCCCATAATGCATACATTCCCCCTCCAATTGGAAAAGGAATTCCATGACCATAAAGCGTATGAGAGGGGTTATGCTGACGGCAAGGCACGGGAATGAACAATATATCAGTAAATGAAGCAGAGTACACATATCAATGATAGGACAACGAGAGTTATGATTATAATGAGAGCAGAGTGTGTAAAGATAGTTATGAATAAGAGATAGGATGCTTTGGATTGATGATAAGTTATGAAAAAGAGAAAAAGAACAACAATATGCCAAAAAGATGCTTTACTGATGGTATTCTAGCTGAAAAATGATGTGATTGATTATAAAACAATTTCTCATGCATAAAGGTTCAAAATAGGGAAAAAAAGTAAGGAAATAACTTCTCTGATAAGAAAAAAATAAGAAAAGGGTATTATAATAATAATTGACGATAAGATATAACTTCAATACCATAAGCAGAGCCGCTGCTGCCAGCAGGCGTCCATAGCCTCGGCAGGGTTGCTTTTTAACCCATATGAGCAAGGATCCTCAATTTATAACTAGAGAGTTACAGTGTTGTTCTACAGAAGAGATCAGTGTGCTGGCGTGGTAACCAGATAACCACACTGCCATTCACTGGGATGTAGCAAAAGTGATCAGGCCGGCTCGTGATGAGACCTCCTGTTCCAAGGATAATTTGACTATCCAATGGATAATAACCCTGGTGTGGTGGCCATAATAGGAATGTCACTTTGTTACAGCCTTATGAACATGGTAGGCTGGCTCGTACTGAGACCCCCTATCCTCCATCTGCGAACAAAATTTTGTTATTATTACACATTTTTATGATAAAAAGAGGGAGACTCAGTACTCCTTAAAAGTAGGGATGGTGGAAGAAGTTGAACATGTCAATAGAAAAAGATACCCATAATCTCATTTATTACAGACAGAGAAGATTATAATCCAGAAGGGTGGAACCAGCATGGTATTAAGATGATCAATCAACATCATGTTCAATAGAAAACAATGCAGTAAAGTAGTATATAAATAATTGTGTCTCTTTTGAAAATATTCTATCATCGAGGAGCTGTCCTGTTAAAGATCATAACGTGAATGATATTAACTCGCTTCAATAGAATCCATAATTCTTGTCCTCATAAAAATAGTGTACTTCATGCCATGAAGGGGAATCAGTAAAATGTGGTTGAGATGAACTAAAAACAATTCCACAATAGGAAGGAAGGGTTGCTTTCGAAAATACTCCCAAAGTGTTGCTTTTTTGAATGAACAACAAAAACACGCAAAAAAAAGTGTTGTTCCTTGTAGGGAACAACAAAGGAAATGCACACAAAAAGCAAAAATACACACAAAAAAAGTGTGAAAATGCAAATGTCGTTCCTTTGAAGAAAGGAACAGCAAAAACTAAAAGTGCCGTTCCTTTAGAAAAGTGAATTAAAATTTCAATGATATGCTATGTCAATTTTGTTTAGAACAACTTGCATAATAGAGTCATTTTCGATTACCCAATCTAGACCAACGATTGATATTTCAAGCATAGATTCTTCGTTTGATGTCGGATTCAAATGATTCAAATTGGAAATGAAAGTAGATTCATTTATTTATCTCCAATAGAAACAGGTTTTGAAGAAAAGAAAAATTGATAGGTCAAACACTGTAAGGAACAACCGGAAATACATAGTTTTAAGGGTGCTGATTTACGATAGACAGTCAGTATTTTGATCATAAATTCCCCATACGATATCGAAAATGAGTAATTCCAATTGCATTGTAAACTAGATTCATAGGGGAATCTACCATAGAAACAGGTTTTAAAAATTCATTCATTTAGGCCTCCAAAAACTGACTGTCCCAACTCTGTTCCTGAGCTGTCCACTAGACATCCGGTCAATGTTTTGGTTCTAACTTTTTCGTTTCAAATCCAAATTGACTGATTCAAATTGGGTTAGAAATTAGACATCAAGGGATACCTAGGGTAGAAACAGGTTTTAAAAATATTCATTTTTGGTCCCTCAAAACATGACTGTCCCGACTGTTTTTCCAGAAAATTCATCAAGCCCGCAAGCCAAAAAAAATATGATATTGAAGCATTTTTTCAAATTGGTGATAAAAGTGAATATGAGTGTTTGTAGAACTATTATTTCCATTATAAGTCATCTACAAACACAAATGAATTAAAAAATTATCACCAATGTTGATTTGCATAGCATGTTGCAACAAAAAAACAATTAGTTTTACATAAAAAAACAAAATGCATTTATTTATTCCCTTATTTATTTTATTTTCTACACTAACCTATTTTAATTTGAAAAAATGAATATGACTACGTATATGAGTACTTCCAGTGGAGCCATTTTTGAAATAAGGCTTCACGTATACACATACCCAAATTTGAAAAATGCATATTAATGAAAATCAGGGTATGAGAAGCCAACTTCCCTTGAAAAGATGGAGTCAAAAATTGTTGAAGTGTGGAGCAATGTTGCGAACAAGTGATGGAGTGAAACCAATCTTCAATATATCCGTTATTTTCTTGATTTCCCATATCCATCATATCATTAAGTTCTTGAGCTGTTAAAATGGTTTGTTGATGCAAACTAGAAGTAAGCTCATTTTCTTCCATAACTTCTACAATTTTTGAATTTGAAACATTCTAAATCTCATTGTAAGTTTTCTCTAATGGCGCATGTGAGATAGAATGGGTGGGAAGGGTGGGTAAATTTGGCAGTTCAACACTGTAAGTATGTTGTACTGGTTTATTGTGGTGAGGGTATGGAATTAGTTGAGCAGGAAAATGTGTAAGGAATGGAGCATTTTGATGATGTGGTTGATTGGGTTGTGTGAATGGTTTTGATGGGCAAGCAAGGTGTTGTGGAAGAGCTGGTGGAGAATATGGAGAATGTGCTTGTGCTACAAGATGAGGGAGAGTAGTCATGCAATCATAAGGTGAGCCATGCCAAACTTGTAGATAAGATTGGTGGCTATATTGAAATTGACATGGCTGCCCTAACACATTAGTATTCCATAATGAATTATGCAAGTAAGAAAGTGAAGAGGAAGTGTTTTGAACCATACCTGTAGGCCATGATTTCCATGGTTTTGACCTTATTGCAGCTTCCTCACCTCTTTGATATGCTACTTCCATCCTAGATAAGGAAGAACAACCATCTATGGTATGCTCCTTTCGGTCATGAGTGAAAAACACTTCATCCAATTCTTGATTTTTATGAACCTGCAAAGCATCCAATTTTGAGCTTAGAGAGCTAATAAAATCAACTTTAAAATTTTCAAATAAATCATTGATTTCAGCTCTTATGTCTCCTATTCTTGTAGCAGATTTGGAAAAGAAAGAACAAACATCTCTAGAATTCTTACCGGCCTTGGAGATTCCTCTTGAATACCTTATGCACAACTCACAAACATCATCATATGGTAACTGAAAAACATCACCTTTTCCTATCAGATTTAAGAGTTCTAAAAATTCATCTTTGATTCCTTTAAGAAGGAGTGTTTTTAAGATCTCTTTTTCCAAATGCTTATGCTTTGATTTTTGAAGGTTATAATGAAATCGATCTACATAATCCTCCAAACTTTCATCTTCCCCTTGTATTATACTGAAAATATCTTCATTGGATTTGCAATAGTCTTGGTACTTCTTCAAGAATATGTTCTTCATGTCCTCCCATGATTGGATGCAATTCCCACCTAGGCTCATGAACCATCGGAGATCTGCTCCTTTTAGAGTAAGAGGAAACACTTTCAATCTTTGATCATTAGTACAATAATCATATCCTCTACAAAGTATTTTGAACTCAAATAAGAATGTATCTGGATCTTCATTTGCTAAACCATGAAAATTTGGTAAAGATGGGGGAATTATGTGCATTTGTATCACTCCTCCTAGATCTTTGATAGGAAATTCAAAAGTAGAAACGTGAGCCATTTCTTACCATAGTATAAGATGTTCTTCATGTGTTTCTTCGAGGCTCCTTCTTCAAATGTTCTTGTCAATCGGTTAGTGAAATGGGTGGTGCTTACAGCACCACTTGCATGAGATCATGTGATCCATTTTTTTAAAAATTTCTATCTTTTTCCTAATCATTCACACAAAAATTCAAACATCTATTTCTACCCAACAAAGCAACAACAAATCTATTAGGAAAGCGGAGAGTGGAGCAGGGCTTGTACATGCTCCGCACGCAGGTTCTTACCTTCCGTTTTTAGGATCCAACTCTTCCCTAGCAGGCACTCATCAGATTCACACTACTCTTTAGAAATGGCTACACTCTCCCCGGCAACGGCGCCAAAATGTGGAGCGATAAAAAGGGTCTTTTTAACTCTTAATTACCTTCACATTAATTATCAACCCAGGGACGACTTTTTATCTCAAGAGTGTACTCAGTCTGAGGCGGCTATTTACTCAAGAGTAATGTTTTGCAGTATAGTGCTCAAAATCCAAAAGTAAATGAAAGCTGGAAATAAAATCTACTTACAGCAAAGCACTTTAAGACTTCAATCATGCATTCGGAAAAATAAGCAATGTATCAGTCAAGGGTCCAGTGATAATAACTCATCCTTTTGGAAACTGATGTAAAGGAAATTAGAGCATAGACCACGGGTCTGGGAGCTAGACAGTGAATGTCGAAGCTCACTACAGCCTTAGATCGTCTCTCACACCAAAACAACAAATGCGAGTAAATGGAACGGCAGATAGCAAAATAGAACAACAAAGTAAATGGGCAGCAAACTGTGATTAAAGGAATCTGAACAACAAACTCTAATTAATGAAAATCAATAGCAAAGCCAAATTAATAGCAATCTTTACTCTAAGAATAAATCGAACAGCACAAGGAAATATAACAGCATTGATTAATGGTAAGATATAAAACAACGCTGGAAATCCAAATACAATTGCATAATAACTTAACACACGGCACACCTTAATAGCAATCTGATCTTGGTAATCCACTTGTCAGTCTTAGTTATAAATAATACGACTGTCTTTTAGAATGGAGCAGCAACGTTCATAAATTCAACAATCGCAAGGAAATATAATTTCTAAGATGAATTCAATAATACCAATGGTCAAATGTTACAACACAGACATTCCATAATTGAATAGCAACGATATCCTGTCAAAACCATTTATATCAGCACTTAAAGAAACAACAATGCGTTGCAAAATCGATATGATATTTCTGTCTCAGAAAATGACATTACGTGACAGAGCTGTGATGTAAAATAATATACCAGATTACCAGATAAGCAAACCACGCATAAAACAAAAGAATATAATATACAGCAGCAGCACAATCCACCAGAGGCTGGGCCCTTAGCCGCCAGCGAATGCTGCTGGGTTACTTCAGATGAACAGAATGAACAACAACCAGATTTATATTAAAATATCGAAGCATAGGTACAGTGGATTACAACGAGAAATCTTTCCAACTTTCAGCCATTATCCATTCTCGCTGCCATCCTCAATTCTGAATTTCTAATTCATCCTCTCAATCCTTCATTCGAATCCATCCCTGAAGTCCTCCCTTCTCTGATCTTTGTTTTCCATTTAAATAGAGAAAGATCAGAGAGCAGTTACAACATAGATAATTACAACATGATTTCTTTTACAAAATTGGATTGATTCTAACCAATTGATCAACAAGAAAATATATTTACATCCATCTTTCAATAACAGCAAGTCGAATTTTGCTTTTTAGCTGAGATTTGGAGGACGGCCGCAACCACAGATCTGAGAAAATCGTGCTCAAAGAACTCTGCGAATCTCTCAACACAGGCCGAATTTGGGCAAACCGTTCTTTGATAAAGTTAATTGGGTCCGTTCTGGACAAAACCCATGTTCCGGATTTTCCAGATTCGTCTTCATTTGCTCAGAATCTCAACCGCAAAACTGTCACTCCTTATTCCAGCGCGTTTCTGAGCTGGCACTTTTAATGATCAAATCTTCAATCTGAAATTACCTTGGAGGCTAAAAATGGTGAATAATGTTATAACCAACTTATTAAAACTATCATTGATAAAATAATTCATAATTATCAATTTATTAGAAATAAAGGAAGATAAATAGTTTTCATCCATAAGAGCATAAATCATTTATAAAATGGATTTAAATGATAAATTATAACAAATGATATAATAGAGAAGAGTAAAAATGGATGAAATAAGTGTTACAAAGTGGTTGTATTCATGGCCCAACACACTTCATCTTTGATCAATCAAACTTTGAAAATAGTCAATGCCCTGGCCCTCTGCTTGTGAATGAAGGAGGCCCTTTACTTGGCGAAATGTCTGAAGATTGTTTGATAAGCATGCTTGACAAGGGTTCCTCTTATATATGATGGCAAGCAAACAAACTTGAAAACATTAATGCTTTTACCTCTGCCTGCAATCATTACTTCGCTTCAGAAAATCTGTGTCACTGTCTCACTGTTCATTAAAACAAAATTGTCTTACAGTCAGTTGCAGCTTTTCAAGTCAAACCTTGGCCATCGCCCTCTGCTTATAGATGAAGGAGGTGCCTTAACCCTCTGCTTATAAATGAAGGAGGTTCTTAGCCAGGACTTATTCAACAGCTTCTTGACAGTGTTGCTTTTCTTCTGCTGTCCTTTCAGACTGTGAATGAGGCTGCAAGAGTTTGATGAATAAATCTTTGCCCTGTAGATGCATCTCAGGCTTATGATCACATTGAGAAGTAGCTTTCTTCTTATGTGGAGCCAAGAATTGTTTTCTGAGATGCTGATATGATTTTATTCTTGAAAGATCCATAAAACACTGTAAAACACCTATAATCAGCTTAAGAATATGGTCTGTGTATCGCTGAGACTTAAGGGCATATAAGTGGTGCGACTTAGGGCTGTGACTGACTTCATTAGTAGAGTGGGAGGTCTGTTATGACTGGCCTATAGTAGATGGAGGTTTTTTGGGTTTTTGATGATTGCCAAGGGTGAAATGCCTTAAAGCGCCACTTCCTAACTTAGGGGATGGTTTTCTGAACAGGTTTGGATCGTCTCTTTGGAGCTAGTGGGCAGACTAGTATGGCTGAGGCTAGGTAGGATTTGATAATGGGGTTTCATCTTGTCATGGGCGGACTGAAAGGTAGGAGAGCAAAAAAGTTTTGTGGGCGTTTTCCCAGCTGGCAAATATGACAAATTTTTGGATCAGCTGCTAGAAAACTTGGCTGTGAGAACTAGTCATCACTAACAGGTGAAAAATACTGATGACTAATAGTGGCTCCATTTGGGGAGGGCAGCTCCTTTTCAGGAGGTGTCCAGAATTTCAGATCTCTGGCTTATGAAGACCAGTGCCTTACCCATTGGCGCAATATTTCATTCTTCTTTTATGCTATTTCTAAAAAGTGACAGCATGATTAGCATCAATGATATTTCTACCCACCCCACTATCTTTCCTAACATTTTTTCTTCTTTTTTGGCATATTTGAACTAGCAGCCTTTTTGACAATGCATATTTTTTATTTTTGCAAAATGAACCTATCTATTTCTACACTTATATCTGTCGAGAGTTTAGATTAAACTGATGAACTCCTTCATTACTCTACCTACGCTAGATCAATTGTCAAGATTAAGCTGTTTGACAGGATTTTGTTTTCTAATCTAAAACATGAAATTTAAAAGATGAATCAAATCAGGATTAGGCAGTCTGATTTGTCATGTATTTGCGGCATGAAAGACAAGCTGCACACAAATATTATTCTGTAAAAGGGAAATCTAGATAAAACAGGGCTAAGGTGTATAGTGTGTGTTCCATCCCTTGTTTCTCTCTTTGGTTCTGTTTTGGGCGTGTGGAACCAGTATCTTTTCCTAATCTATTCTCCGTGATAAGTCAATCTTACACAATGTTGACCATCTTATTCACTTACTAACTTATCAGCAATTAAATTTAAACATGTTCAGCTATGATTAGGATAGATAGCTGAACACGACATTGAAGTACTAGTAGCGGCATTTAGACTTGCTCATTTTCCGAAGGACTATTTTTTGGAACATGGGGCTTTACCATTGCTTTTTAGAAACTGCCCTCTTTTTCTACTTTTTACTATTTTTTGTATTTTCTTCTTTTTCACTTTTTCTTCAAACAATATAAAACTGGAAAGATGCTCGCAAGGCTGAGCTTTAACTATCTACCTATCCTAGCCTAAACTATACACAACATACACATTTGGTGAACTCTTCTTTCCAATGTAACCAGTCCAGTAGATGATTACATGGGTGATTCTGGTTTAGTTCTTTCATGATGCAGAAATAATGAAAAGGCCACTCCCATTTGGTTTGTTTCTGGACAGTAGTGCTTAAGTTTTTTCTCATTCTTGGCAGCAACTTGTTTATGATAGATCCCACTACTCTTTCAGACTTCTCAAGGAAAACAAAAAATGGATCTTGGAATAATACCCGATCTATAGGATTTGAGATATGGGCTTCATTCAGGACTACTCTTTCTTCCACTTGGCTATATCTAGGACTCTCCTGGAAAAACAACTCTTCCTCTTGCTCATGATCACTTCAACTGTCAGACTCATCATATATTGCAGTGTAGTTTTCTTTCCAAGCTGATGTGTTCTGATTAAGTGGACTGAAAACTGTGTGAAGGTCATCAGGTTGATGGGCAGGGATGAATAAATTATCTTGAAAGGATAGTGTGACAACTCCCATGTGTTTATCAACCTCTATTTCTTCATCTGCAATTTGTAACTCAATGGAACTGGGTGGCTGCAAATCTGGAGTTAAGGAAGATTCTATGTTCAAAATGATTTCCTCAACCATTTCAGGCAAAGGATTCTCATTTATAATATTCTCAAGAATTTCACCATCTTCCTCAACCTCATCATCAAAGCTGAAAAACTGTTGATTTCCAATTATGTGAATGTTATCTCTGATGGACTGCAGTGAAGTGAAGTAGAGCAAAGAGTCTGAGACTCTTCACTTACTTCTGAACTTTCAAGGCTCTCCTCATCAGTGTCATAGATGACCTATAATGGCTGCTCACTTTTCTCAAGTTTATGAAACTGAGCTTCCTCCCGACAATCAAAAACTTAGTCCTCTGCAAAGTTAGTTTCTGTTTGGAAATCATAATCATCAACATATTGATCAAACATTGGAGAATCATTAACATAAGTAATGTCACCAGCCATGTATATTGGACAATCAGATTTCTTTTCTTCAACTTGATTTACAAATCTATTTTCTGATTTATGATATGCAGGATTAACAGGAGAATGATCAGAGAAGTTTTGGTTAAATGAATTTTCAGAGGCTGTATGCATGTTTATATTTTGATCTATTTCCTGTTCAGTTAAATGAGAAAGTATTTTCTGTTTTCTTTGAAGTGGGCAACAATTTCTTTCCATTTTTTGTGGAAGTTGATCTTGTGGCTGAATGTCCTCTTGCAATTTGCAGGGAAGGGCAGTAGCCTGTTATTGGTTTCAACCTTTTCAAAGAGCTCTTGTGGATCCTCTCTTATTTCTTGATGGATTTCATTTAGGATCAACTCTTCTTGGTCATCTTGATGGTTAGCTTGGGTAAGAAAATTATGGACCTCCTCTAAAAAATCCTCAGGATGCTAATTTCCTAAGTTTTCTTCAATGCTTACAAGGTGTTGTATGAGGTTTTCAAAGTGATCACAACAATTTTCAGCCAATGATAGAGATGGACGATGTCCTATATAGCATTTACAAAATACTTTGTGGAAATCCTTCAAAGAAAACAAGGTGCGAGGCTCTAGGTTTTCATACCATTCTCTTGCCTCTTCTTCTAATGTACCCATGAACATTTTCATGAGGCAGTCCTCATGCCATTCAACCTTTAACTTCCATACATGTATATGAAATTTGATGAGGTGTAAAAATGGGTCGTCAATATTTTCATTTCGAAAGAGAGGTAGTTTTGCGAACCAATTTACATCTGTAGGCATTTTGTGTGGGAAACCAGGGATATGTTCTCTGCTCATCGGAGCATATCTCCTTTGTGTCCTCAGGTGGAGGAATTGAACCATGCTGTCCTCCATCAGCATGATTGGGATTACTTACTGCATTCCTAGGAGACTTTATGGGGAAAAAGGCCTACTGGAGGCTAGTGGAGTCGCCAGGTGGAACTTGATTGTTTTGGAAAGATGTAGCTATGGTCCACCACCAGTAACTAAGGAAAAATCCAAATTGGGAATTGTTTTGGGGTTTTTTGAGTTTTATGTGCAGCCTTATGGTTTGTCTAAAGTATTCTAAACTTGTTTCGACACTTTGCTAGGGTGGCGAGAACAAAAAGAGTTTACTCTAAATGATCTATGGACTGCTGGTTTGAGTTTAGTGTTTGAAGGACCCAAGAGTCCATAAGAGTTCGCTAGACTGTCATGTACTCAGTGTCCCACCATCTCCCGCTATGTTAGTGAGCGATGGGATAGGTCGATCGGATAGTAACCTAGAGTTCGGTAAAATAGTAAGGCCTACTGGAGGCTAGTGGAGTCGCCAGGTGGATTCTTAGTTGTTTTGCGGTATATGTGTATGGTCCACCACCAATACTGTCAAAAACCAATCTAAGGGAGTGTTTTTGAGGTTTTTTGAGTTTTATGTAGTCCTGAGGTTTGGAAGGGTTTCCTATGACTGACTCATCATTTTACTAGGATGGTGAGACAACCAGATTCTACTCTTCTAAGTTTGACTGAGATTTTGAGAGCTCCTAAGGGATACCTAGGATGTTTTGACTCAAAGTCCCACCGTGATCATCATTATGTTAGTGAGCGGTGGGATAAGTCAATCAGATAGTATTCTTAAGGCTGCTTAAGGTCTAGGGAATATAAGTTTGTTTAATACTCAGAGTCCCACCGTGATCGCCATTATGTTAGTGTCACGTGATTTGGCTGATTGGCAAGCCAAATGACAGTGTAACATCAAACCAAGCTTTGGAGCCCGAGGACCTAGCCTTCCTGGACTCAGAGAGGGCTCTCTCTATATGTGTAAGGGATATCTGTGTGTTTTCTTATTGTGTTCTGATTTTAGGCTAGTTATGAAGTAAGTTTTTTGGTTTTTTAAGTTGTGAGGGATGAAACTGATCAAAGATACGAGATAGGTAAAAAGATGTTAGATTAACTGGGATATGGGGTCAAAAAGGTCAAGAAATCTATTAGATGACGATACAAGGCTGTTGAAGGGCCGATTTGATTCAAGGTAGAAAGGATCTTTGGGAAAAATGGAGTAAATGGACATCAAGTTTGTGAAAGACAAAGGATTTCAAGCATAACTAGTTTAATAGCAGACATAAACATGGTAGGGAAAACCATTAATCATGCAAAATGTAACTATAAGCTAATCAATACATAGAAATAAACATTCAAGCCATGCATATAAGTATAAGACCCTCTAACTTTGGGAAATGGCTTTCAGAATTTGGGGAAAACACTTAAGGAAGACAAACAACTCAAAACACTATGTCGGAACGCCTAAACACAGTACTTCAAGTTATTGGGCACTTTGAACAACAAGATTTGCATAGTTTTAGGCAAAGGGCTAGATCAAAACTAGGCCTCCTTGGTTCAAACAAAATGATAATCTAATCATTCAAAGAGAAATTTCATGGATGGAACTATAGCTAGCCATAGGTAAGCAGGGCGTACCGTAAGTCCTTCTTAGCATGTATAAAACCATGAATGAAACAAGCAACAATATCCTAAATATTAAAGAGCAGTCAAGAATTCTTTAATGTTACTTAGGAATAAGAAAACAAAGAAGCTATGAAGAAATAGGAAATTTGAGGTGCCTCCATGGGCATGTCTCAAATTTGTTCTCTACTGATCTATAGCAAGCAAGAAACATGTATTCATAAATGAAAACTAGAAGACAACAACAATGCAAGAGACACTATACCATTCTACCAAGTCATGGAATCCATCAACAATCCTTCATCATTCATCCAAGAACATCCAAGAGGCAATCCAAAAGCATAACACAAATATTTTCTTCCAAAGCTCATATGACCATATATTGCTTCTCTTCTCAAGTTCAGCCTTGTTTTACAATGAAATCCTTTGGAATATATAGGCTTAAGTGAGGAAAACCTCATGGTTCAACTTGCTCTCCCATTGGCCTAATCAAAATATCTAAACTTGTCCTTGAGGCTTTGCAAAGCCCAAGGCACAAAATATCTCATAAAAGATCTAGAAAATGCTAAAAAAGGAAAAATAATTGACTTTGCATCATTTTCCATGTGCAAAAATAGCTAAACGCACATTTGGAAAAAGCAGATTTTAGAGGTTCAAAAATCACAAAAATATTCAAAATTTATATCAACAAAAGGTCCCCTGACTTGCCAGAAACATTTGACAGCCTTCCCAATGTCAAAATGAGGCTCATGATAGCTCGTTGGAAAGATCTGAGTGTCTACTTTCTGTAACAATTGAAACTTTCCAAATCTGATGCCTAGAAGTCCTCCAAAACTGGACCTGTGTGTAAAAAACCAGAAATTAAACCTTGCTGATAGACGGGGCAGAATGTTGAAAAAGTGAGTGTTTTTCGCCATTTTGGGGAATAAAATGATCTTAAAATGTTCTAAAAATTGCTGAGTATGTGTCCTTGAAATTATGGCATCCAATGATACCATTCTCATCCCATGACGATCTCCCAAACTGAAATGGCGAAGCCCCTGAGTTTTGGCCAAAAACCCAAAAATGTCAAAAAACAAGATTGTGCCAAAATTTGCTCAATTTTGGTGATCAAGTCCCTCAAGGCCTTTTAGAAACATGTCTAGAATCTCAGGCCAAAATTCTAATCCTAGAGGTGTCTTTCTCCCTTTTTCTCACCGGGCGCCCTCTTTGGGCAATTTTGAGCCTTTCTTGGTTTTCTTCTTTGTTGTTTGGCATTCTAGCTTTGGTGAAGAAGTCACGGCCCCTTTTCCTGTCCTTGTTCATCACTGTTATGCTGCTCTTGATGCTCTATCTCACTTTCACTGTCAATCACTGTTTGATCAAGGTAGAAAAGGTTCTCAAAGTGCTGTGTGAAATGCCCTCCTTGGGTAGAAGATCCCTGCTCCTTCCAAACCCTGCCTTTCCTTTTTATGCCAATAAACAGTTTTAGGAATAAGCACACAATCCAAAAATTCAAAAGGTTTTCTGAGTTTAGGATAAGGTCACCCAGCTCTCTGTGTATTTTGGTGTGAGAACATACAGCTTTGTAGCAGAAAAACACAAGACAAGACTCCTCCCGATCAAAAACAACCTCCTTGTGTTTGCTATTTCTTACGCAATTTTGCCAAAAACACCTTTGAATTGAAATGGAAACTCCTCTTACTTGTTTCATGGATAACAAGGTAGCATTGATTTTTCTCTTCACCTCATAGAGACCTTTGACAGTGACAAATTAATATATGCATGATTTACCGTTGTTGAAATCAGGATCACTGTTTTATTTATCAAATACTGAGTTTCTGCATTTTAAACAGTGCCTCCACCTATTGTTTTGAGGGCATTTTATTGGGCTTTAAGCATCAATAAGAACATACCCCTTTTACTACGCTTACTGTTGAAAAATATATATCCACTGTAATTTCAAGTTTTTAAACATAAAAACAACTCTCCTTTCCACTGCTTCTTCACTGCATATGCTGACAGGGGTTATGGCTTTTTCTCGGTCTTTGGGGGCAGCTCTAGGTTCTTTGGAACCAATGAATCACTCCTACTACTCTCCCACTGTGATAGATTGTGTCAAATGACTTTTAACAAACCATTTTGAAATTCCTACCGAGACCTTCATCCTTTCACTACAATTCAGTCTTTTGAAAACACACAACATTTACCACTTTTTAAAACTGTGAAAACATCAAGGAAGTACTTTGAACACCTCAATACCTTGATGGAAACTTTGGCTGGGAGTTTGAGTGGATTTGAAAGCAATGTAGAGGTGTTTTGATGGCTTACACCCTGCGCGACGCGTTTAGGATGGAGAGCGCCGCGCAAAAAGACCGTCGGGTCACTTTGTCGGACCGACGTGACCCACGGCTACAGGAGCGCCGCACGCCTTCATTCTGCTTTGGAAATTATGCGCACAGGAGCGTCGCGCGGTTGCACAAGAGCGCCGCGCGGTTTAAATACGTTCAAAACTCTACAAATGGGTTTGAAAACTCTGTCTCTGGCCTTGTGAATTGCAAAGGATGCTTTGCTCAATGAGTTTGCAACGGTCTTGTGTCTTTTGAAATGCAAACAACACGAAAATCCCTTGGTTTGGACTTGTGAGGGTTTTTAAACCTGTTGGTCTTTGAAACAGCCTCGGTTTGCCTTTTGAATACCCAAGAGTTTTTAACTATAGGCAAAGAATGTGCGTATATTAAAAGAGCTCGAAAATAGGAATTAACCTCTTTACTTTATAAAAAACTTTCCAAGAGGTCAAACCTTGTTCTCTGTGCCTTATATATTTGAAAAGTGATTGCCTCTGCTTGCTTAGAAGGAGAAAAAGTTCAAAGTTATCTCGTGCCTGTAGCTGCATGTATTTAATTGATGATTCCTTTCTAATCATGGGTGAGACCTAGTTACGTTAGCCTGAGCTTTCACCATGATTTTAAAAGGAGAAGCTCTGCTACTGTTGACTTTTTAGTGCCCTTTTCACAATGTAACATTTACCCAATAACACATTAGTGAGTTTATGAAGCACTTTGTCATTTTGGAGGGAAACAGATTTACCCTTTGAACTTTAAACTGATATTGTTCGCTATGGATGCTTCAAAGGTGATAAAGCCTTATTGTGAAGATGATTTCACTGCCAGGTGTCTAGAAAACTCATTCTCTGACTGTGAATGAAAAGTGCAGTTGCATTTGCTCAGGCCCTGCTATCTTAGTCCATTTCAACAGGAGATCTCTTTAGTCACTTCTCTCTTACTCAAATTTCACTGATATGGTCCCTTTGACCTCTTTATAATGAACATGTGAATATCTGTTTTGCAATCCTTTTCAGAATCTGAAAATATACCAAAAGTCCTTTTGTACTTTATGAACCTGTATATCAGCTGCAGTGCCTCTTGGGGAACTGAGCTTAGATTTTCTTTGTCAACCTTATGAAAGTAAACTGAAAAACATCTTCTTAGGAGTAAGGGGGTCTAGTGTCCTTTGAACTATAATCACTATTATGTCCTTTCACCTGTGCAATGACTCATCTTATCACCACTCTTCAAATTTTGTTTTGTTGGAGCTGTGGACTATCCTTTGACAAAATCTTGTTAAGAGATAAGCTTAACCCATTGGATTTGCAGTGGTACCCCAGCGTTCCTTTTGGTCTTTTACCTTGTTTCTCTGATCAAACAGACTTTGAAAATAGTCAATGCCCTGGCCCTCTGCTTGTGAATGAAGGAGGTCCTTTACTTGGCAAAATGTCGGAAGATTGTTTGATAAGCATGCTTGACAAGGGCTCCTCTTATATATGATGGTAAGCAAACAAACTTGAAGACATTAATTCTTTTACCTCTGCCTGCAATCCTTACTTTGCTTTAGAAAAATTGTGTCACTGTCTCACTTGTTTATTTAAAACAAATCTGCCTTACAGTGAGCTGCAACTTTTCAAGTCAAAAATTGGCCATCGCCCTCTGCTTATAGATGAAGGAGGCGCCTTAACCCTCTGCTTATAAATGAAGGAGATTTTTAGCCATGACTTATCAACGGCTTCTTGACAGTGTTGCTTTTCTTCTGCTGTCCTTTCAGGTTGTGAAAGAGATCGCAAGAGTTTGATGAATGACTCTTTGCCCTGTAGATGCATCTCAGGCTTATGATCACATTGAGAAGCACCTGTCTTCTCCTATGGAGCCAAGGATTGTCTTCTAAGATGTTGACATGTTTCTTCTCCTTGTAAAATCCATCTAACAGTGTAAAACACCTAAAATCAGCTTGAGATTATGGTCTATGTATTGCTGAAACTTAAGGGTGTATAAGTGGCGCGACTTAGGGCTGTGACTAACTTTATTAGCAGAGTGGGAGGTCTGTTATGACTGCTCTATAGCAGATAGAGGTTTTTGGCCCTTGGATAGTTTGCCGAAGGGTGAAATGTCTTAAAGCGCCACTTCCTAACTTAGGGGAATTTCTTTGAACAGATCTAGATTGTCCTTTTGGAGCTGGTGGGCAGACTAGTATGGCTGAGGTTAGGTAGGATTGATAATGAGGTTTCATCTCGTCATGAGAGGACTGAAAAGTAGGAGGGCGAAAAAGTTTTATGGGTGTTTTCCCAGCTGGAAAATATGACAAATTTCGGATCAGCTGCTAGAAAACTTGGCTGTGAGAACTAGTCGTCACTAAAAAGTGAAAAATACTGATGACTAACAGTGGCTCCATTTGGGGAGGGCAGCTCCTTTTCAAGAGGTGTCCAGAATTTCAGATCTCTAGCTTATGAAGACCAGTGCCTTACCCATTGGCGCAATATTTCATTATTCTTTGATGCTATTTCTGAAAAGTGACAACATGATTATCATCAATGATATTTCTACCTACCCCACTATATTTCCTAAAAAAATTTCCTTCTTTTTTGGCGCATTTGAACTAGCAGCCTTTTGACAACATATTTTTCTTTTTGTAAAATGAACCTATCTATTTCTACACTTATATCTGTCGGGAGTTCAGATTAAACTAATGAACTCCTTCATTACTCTACCTATGCTAGATCAACTTTCAAGCTTAAGCTGTTTGACAGGATTTTGTTCTCTAATCTAAAACAAAAAATTTAAAATATGTTCAAATCAGGATTAGACAGTTTGATTTGTCATGCATTTGCGGCATAAAAGACAAGCTGCACACAAATATTATTTTGCATAAAATGGAAACTAGGAAAACAGGGCTAAGATGCACAATTTGTTTTTCATCCCCGCTTCCCTCTTTGGTTCTGTTTTGGGCGTGTGGAACCAGTATCTTTTCCTAATCTACTCTCTTTGATAAGTCAAGCTTACACAATGTTGACCATCTTTTTCACTCACTAACTTATCAGCAGATAAATTTAAACATGTTCAGCTATGATTAGGCTAGATAGCTGAACAAGACATTGAAGTACTAGTAGCGGCATTTAGACTTGCTCGCTTTCTGAAGGACTATTTTTTGGAACATGGGGCTTCACCATTACTTTTTAGAAACTGCCCTCCTTTTCTACTTTTTACTGTTTTTGTATTTTCTTCTTTTTTCACTTTTTCCTCAAACAATGTAGAACTGAAAATATGCTCAAAAGGCTGAGCTTTAACTATCTACCTATCCTAGCCTAAACTATACACATCATACACATTTGGTAAACTCTTCTTTCCAATGTAACCAGTCAAGTAGATGATTACATGGGTGATTCTGGTTTAGTTCTTTCATGATGCAGAAATAATGAAAAGGCCACTCCCATTTGGTTTGTTTCTGGATAGTAGTGCTTAAGTTTTTTCTCATTCTTGGCAGCAACTTGTTCATGATAGAACCCACTACTCTTTCAGACTTCTCAAGGAAAACAACAAATGGATCTTGGAATAATACCTGATCTAGAGGTTTTGAGATATAGGCTTCATTCAGGACTACTCTTTCTTCCACTTGGCTATATCTAGGACTCTCCTGGTAAAGCAACTCTTCCCCTTGCTCATGATCACTTGAAATGTCAGACTCATCATATATTGCAGTGTAGTTTTCTTTCCAAGCTGATGTGTTTTGATAGGGCGGGTTGAAAACTGTGTGAAGGTCATCAAGATGATGGGCAGGGATACACCTTGACAGTAAATTATCTTGAAAGGATAGTGTGACAACTCCCATGTGTTTATCAACCTCTATTTCTTCATCTGCAATTTGTAACTCAATGGAACTTGGTGGCTGCAAATCTGGAGTAAAGGAATATTCCATGCCTAAAATGATTTCCTCAACCATTTCAGGAAAAGGCTTCTCATTTACAACATGCTCGAGAATTTCGTCATCCTCCTCAACCTCATCATCAAAGCTGAAAAATTATGAACTCTCAAGGCTCTTCTCATCAGTGTCATAGATGACCTGTAATAGCTGCTCACTTTTCTCAAGTTTATGAAACTGAGCTTTCTCCCGAAAATAAAAAACTGAGTCTTCTGCAAAGTTAGCTTCTGTTTGGAAATCATAATCATCAACATATTGATCAAACATTGGAGAATCATTAACATAAGTAATGTCACCAACCATGTATATTGGACTATCAGATTTCTTTTCTTCAACTTGATTTACAAATCTATTTTTTGACTTATGATATGCAGGATTAACAGGAAAAAGATCAGAGAAGTTTTGGTTAAATGAAGTTTCAGAGGATGTTTGCATGTTTATAATTTGATCTATTTCCTGTTCAGTTAAAGGAGAAAGTATTTTCTGTTTTCTTTGAAGTGGGCAACAATTTATTTCCATTTTTTGTGGAAGTTGATCTTGTGGCTGAATGTCCTCTTGCATTTTGCAGGGAAGGGAAGATAGATTGTTATTGGTTTCAACCTTTTCAAAGAGCTATTGTGGATCCTCTCTTATTTCTTGATGGATTTCATCTAGGATCAACTCTTCTTGGTCATCTTGATGGTTAGCTTGGGTAAGAAAATTATGGACCTCCTCTAAAAAATCCTCAGGATGCCAATTTCCTAAGTTTTATTCAATGCTTACAAGGGGTTTTATGAGGTTTTCAAAGTGATCACAACAATTTTTAGCCAATGATAGAGATGGAAAATGTCCTATATAGCGTTTACAAAATACTTTGTGGAAATCCTTCAAAGAAAATAAGGTGCGAGGCTCTAGGTTTTCATACCATTCTCTTGCCTCTTCTTCTAATGTACCCATGAACATTTTCATGAGGCACTCCTCATGCCATTCAACATTTAACTTCCATACATGTATATGAAATTTGATGAGGTGTAAAAATGGGTCGTCAACATTTTCATTTCGAAAGAGAGGTAGGTTTTTAGTCCAATCTACGTCTGTAGGGATTTTGTGTGGGAATCCAGGGATATGTTCTCTGCTCATCAGAGCATATCTCCTTTGTGTCCTTAGGTGTTTTGAACCTTGTTGTCTTCCATCAGTATGACTGGGATTACTTAACGCATTCCTAGGAATCTTTATAAGGACTAGTGAGGAAAAAGGCCTACTGGAGGCTAGTGGAGTCGCCAGGTGGAACTTGTTTGTTTTTGTAAGGACGTAGCTATGGTCCACCACTAGTAACTAGGGTAAAGCCAATCTAGGAATATTTTGGGGTTTTTATAAGTTCTTATGTGCAGCCTATGGTTTGTCTAAAGTATTCGAAACTTGTTTCAACACTTTTGCTAGGGTGGTGAAAACAAAAAGAGTTTACTCTAAACGAATCTATGGACTGCTTGCTTATTTAAGTATCTAAAGGACTAAAGAGTCTATAAGAGTTTGCTAGACTTTCATGTACTCAGTGTCCCACCATCTCCCACTATGTTAGTGAGCGATGGGATAGGTTGATCGGATAGTAACCTAGAGTTCAGTAAAATAGTAAGGCCTACTGGAGGCTAGTGGAGTCGCGAGGTGGAAATTGGTTGTTTTGAGATGTATGGGTATGGTCCACCACCCATATTGACAAAAACCAATCTAAGGGAGTTTTTTGGGGTTTTTCTAAGTTCTTTATGTGCAGCCTAGTTTGTAAGAGTGTTATAAACCTGATTCATCACTTTTCTAAGATGGTGAAACAAAGAGTTTACTCTAAATGATTTTATAGGTTGATGGTCTAAGTTGAATGTTGAAGGAAAAAAAGGTCTATAAGATTTTTCTAGACTGTCATGTACTCAATAAGTCCCACCGTGATCACCACTATCTTAGGGTCCCATGATTTGGTCGATTGGAAAGCCAAATGACAAAGGTAACATCAAACCAAGCTTTTGGAGCCTTAGGACCAGTCTTCAAACTTAGAGAGGGTCTTCTATAAAGTGTATGGATATATGAAATAGGTAACAAGATGTTAGATTAACTGGGCTATGGGGTCAAAAGGTCAAGAAAGCTATTAGATGATGATACAAGGCTGTTGAAGGGCCGATTTGATTCAAGGTAGAAAGGATCTTTGGGAAAAATGGAGTAAATGGACATCAAGTTTGTGAACGACAAAGGATTTCAAGCATAACTAGTTTAATAGCAGACATAAACATGGTAGGGAAAACCATTAATCATGCAAAATGTAGCTATAAGCTAATAAATACATATAAATAAACATTCAAGCCATGCATAGAAGTATAAGACCCTCTAACTTTGGGAAATGGATTTCAGACTTTTGGGAAAAACACTTAAGGAAGACAAAAAACTCAAAAACACTATGTCGGAACGCCTAAACACAGTACTTCAAGTTATTGGGCACTTTGAACAACAAGATTTGCATAGTTTTAGGCAAAGGGCTAGATCGGAACTAGGCCTCCTTGGTTCAACAAAATGATAATCTAATCAGTCAAAGAGAAATTTCATGGATGGAACTATAGTTAGCCATAGGTAAGCAGGGCGTACCGTAAGTCATACTTAGCATGTATAAAACCATGAATGAAACAAGCAACAATATCCTAAATTATTAAAGAGCAGTCAATAATTCTTTAATGTTACTTAGGAAGAAGAAAACAAAGAAGCTATGAAGAAACAAAAGAAATTTGAGGTGCCTCCATGGCTATCTCAAATTTTTCTCTACTGATCTATAGCAAGCAAGAAACATGTATTCATGAATGAAACCAGAAGACTACAACAAAGCAAGAGACACTATACCATTCTACCAAGTCATGGAATCCAACAACAATCCTTCATCATTTGTCCAAGAACTGCCCAAAGGAGTAAATCCAAAAGCATAACACAAGTATTTTCTTCCAAAGCTCATATGACCATATATTGCTTCTCTTCTCAAGTTCAGCCTTGTTTACAATGAGATCCTTTGGAATATATAAGCTCAAGTGAGGAAAAACTCATGGTTCAACTTGCATCCTCATTGGCCTAATCAAAATATCTAAACTTGTCCTTGAGGCTTTGCAAAGCCCAAGGCACAAAATATCTCATAAAAGTATCTCAAGTATCTAAAAAATGCTAAAAATGGGAAATATATTGACTTTGCATCATTTTCCATGTGCAAAAATAGCTAAACAGACATTTGGAAAAAGCAGATTTTAGAGGTTCAAAAATTACAAAAATATTTCAAATTTACATTAGAAAAAGGTCCCCTGACTTGACGGTACCATTTGGCAGCCTTCCTGATGTTGAAACCAGGCTCATGATAGCTCGTTGAAAGCTCTAAGTGTCTACTTTCTGGAACAACTGAAATTTTCCCAATCTGATGTCTAGAAGTCCTCCAAAACTGAACCTGTGTGTAAAAAACTAGAATTTAAACCTTGCTGATAGATGGGGCAGAATGTTGAAAAAGTGAGTGTTTTCACCATTTTGGGGAAGCAAATGATCTTCAAATGTTCTAAAATCGCTGCGTATGTGCCCCTAAAATTATGGCATCCAATGATACCATTCTCATCCCATGATGATCTCCCAAACTGAAATGGCAAAGCCCCTGAGTTTTGGCCAAAAACCCAAAAATGTCAAAAAACAAGATTGTGTCAAAATTTGCTCAATTTTGGTGAGCAAGTCCCTCAAGGCCTTTTAGAAACATGTCTAGAAGCTCGGGAAAAAATTCTAAGCCTAGAGGTGTCTTTCTCCCTTTTTCTCACCGGGCGCCCTCTTTGGGCAGTTTTGAGCCTTTCTTGGTTTTCTTCTTTGTTGTTTGGCATTCTGGCTCTGGTGAAGGAGTCATGGCCTCTTGCCTAGTAGAGGTAGCTAGCACATTCTTTAGAGAATTACCTTCATGATATTTATGCTGATGTTCTGTCTCATAAGGCTACCCTTTTTCCTGTCTTTGTTCATCATCTTCATGCTGCTAAACAAAATTCTACCTTCTCTGTCAGTCACTGTTTTGATCAAGGTAACCATGGTTTCAATTGATGTGTGTGATGCCCTCCTTGGGTATAAGATCCCTGCTCCTTCCAAACCCTGCCCTTTCTTGGTATGCCAATAAATAGTTTCAGGAATAAGCACATAGTCCACAAAGTCAAAAGGTTTTCTGGGTTTAGGATAAGGTCACCCAGCTCTCTGTGTATTTTGGTGTGAGAACATACAGCTTTGTAGCAGACAAACACAAGACAAGACTCCTCCCGATCAAAAACAACCTCCTTGTGTTTGCTATTTCTTACGCAATTTTGCCAAAAACACCTTTGAATTGAAATGGAAACTCCTCTTACTTGTTTCATGGATAACAAGGTAGCATTGATTTTTCTCTTCACCTCATAGAGACCTTTGACAGTGACAAATTAATATATGCATGATTTACCGTTGTTGAAATCAGGATCACTGTTTTATTTATCAAATACTGAGTTTCTGCATTTTAAACAGTGCCTCCACCTATTGTTTTGAGGGCATTTTATTAGGCTTTAAGCATCAATAAAAACTCACCATCCTCACCATGCTTCTTTTGAACAATCATAAACCACAGCAAAACTCGAGTTTTTTAAACAAACTGTCAACCCTCCTAAGCACTGCTTTCTCCATTACAAATGCTGACAGGGGTTATGGATTTTTTCTCGGTCTTTGGGGGCAGCTGTAGGTTCTTTGTAAACAATGAATCACTCCTACCATTCTCCCACTGTGACAAATTGTGTCAAATAACTTTTTAACAAACCATTTTGAAATTCCTACCGAGATCTTCATCCTTTCACCAACATTCAGTCTTTTGAAAACACACAGCGTTTACCACTTTTTAGAACTGTGAAAACACCAAGGAAGTACTTTGAATACCTCAATACCTTGATGGCAACTTTGGCTGGGAGTTTGAGCGGCTTTTCTGTGGCGGTGTAAGTGTTTGATGGCTTAAACCTACGCGGCGCGTTTGATAATAAAGGCGCCGCGCGAAAACGGGTCCTTTGTCGGGCCCTTGTGACCTGTGGCGCTACGGGGACGCCCCGCGCCTTTGTTCCCATTTGGAAATTATACACACGGGAGTGCCGTGCGGTTGCACAGCAGCGCTGCGCAGTCTAAACAAGTTCAAAACTCTGCAAACGGGTTTGAAAACTATGTCTCTGGCCTTGTGAATTGCAAAAGGATGCTTTGCTCAACGAGTTTGCAATGGTCTTCTGTCTTTTGAAATGCAAACAACACGAAAATCCCTTGGTTTGGACTTGCGAGGGTTTTTAAACCTTTTTCTCTTTGAAACAGCCTCGGTTTTCCTTTTGAATACCCAAGAGTTTTTAACTATAGGCAAAGAATATGCGTATATTAAAAGAGCTCGAAAATAGGAATTAACCTCTTTACTTTATAAAAAACTTTCCAAAAGGTCAAACCTTGTTCTTTGTGCCTTATGCATTTGAAAAGTGATTGCCTCTGCTTGCTTAGAAGGAGAAAGAGTTCAAAGTTATCTCATGCCTGTAGCTGCATGTATTTAATTGATGATTCCTTTCTAATCATGGGTGAGACCTAGTTACATTAGCCTGAGCTTTCACCATGATTTTAAAAGGAGAAGCTCTGCTACTGTTGACTTTTTAGTGCCCTTTTCATAATGTAACATTTACCCAACAACACATTAGTGAGTTTACGAAGCACTTTTTCATTTTGGAGGGAAACAGATTTACCCTTTGAACTTTAAACTGATATTGTTCGCTATGGATGCTTCATAGGTGATAAAGCCTTATCGTGAAGATGATTTGACTGCCAGGTGTCTAGTAAACTCATTCTCTGACTGTGAATGAAAAGTGCAGTTGCATTTGCTCAGGCCCTTCTATCTTAGTCCATTTCAACAGGAGATCTCTTTAGTCACTTCTCTCTGACTCAAATTTCACTGATATGGTCTCTTTGACCTCTTTATAATGAACATGTCAATATCTGATTTGCAATCCTCTTCAGAATCTGAAAGTATACCAAAAGTCCTTTTGTACTTTATGAACCTGTATACCAGCTGCAGTACCTCTTGGGGAAATGAGCTTATATTTTCTTTGTCAACCATGATAAGCCTATTTGAAAGACACCTTTTTATGAGTGGAGCAGACTAGTACTTTTTAAACATAATCATCATTAATTCTTTCACTGTGCAATGACTCACCTCATCAACCATTCTTCAAATTTTGTTTTGTTGGAGCTGCAAACCGTCCTTTTAGAAAATCTTGTTAAGAGATAAGCTTGACCCGCTTGGATTGCAGTGGTACCCCTGCTTTCCTTTTGGTATCTTACCTTGTTTCTCTGATCAAACAGACCTTGAAATCAATTAATGCTCTTGCCATCTACTTATGAATGAAGGAAAGCCTTTCACTTGGCGAAATATCTGAAGATTGTTTGATAAACATGCTTGAAAAGGGTTCCTTACTCATGATGGAAAGCAAAAAAACTTGAAAACATTAATGCTTATACCTCTGCCTGTGACCATTAATTTGCTTCAGAAAAACCCTAGTCAATGTGTTATTGTCTCATTGTTCATTAAAATGCATCTATCTCACAGTCAGTTGCAATTCTTTAAGTCAAACATTGGCCATCGCCCTCTACTTGTAGATGAAGGAGGCGCCTTAACCCTCTGCTTATAAATGAAGGAGGTTCTTAGCCAGGACTTATTCAACAGCTTCTTGACAGTGTTGCTTTTCTTCTACTATCCTTTCAGACTGTGAATGAGGTTGCAAGAGTTTGATGAATAACTCTTTGCCCTGCAGATGCATCTCAGGCTTATGATCACATTGAGAAGTAGTTTTCTTCTTATGTGGAGCCAAGAATTGTCTTCTGAGATTCTGACATGTTTCCTGTGCTTGTAAAATCCATAAACAGTGTAAAACACCTAAAATCAGCTTGAGATCATGGTCTATGCATTGCTGAGACTTAAGGGTGTATAAGTGGCACGACTTAGGACCGTGACTAACTTTATTAGCAAGGTGGGAGGTCTTTTGTGACTGGTCTAAAGAAGATGGAGGTTTTTGGCTCTTTGATGGTTGCCAAGGGTGAAATGCCTTAAAGTGCTACTTCCTAACTTAGGGGAGGCTTTTTGAACAGATTTGGATTGTCTTTTTAGAGCTGATGGGAAGAGTAGTATGGCTGAGGTTAGGTAGGATTGATAATGAGGTTTCATCTCATCATGAGAGGACTGAAAAGTAGGAGGGCGAAAAAGTTTTATGGATGTTTTCCCAGCTGGAAAATATGACAAATTTTGGATCAGCTGCTAGAAAACTTGGCTGTGAGAACTAGTCATCACTAACAAGTGAAAAATACTGATGAATAACAGTGGCTCCATTTGGGGAGGGCAGCTCCTTTTCAGGAGGTGTCTAGAATTTCAGATCTCTGGCTTATGAAGACCAGTGCCTTACCCATTGGCGCAATATTTCATTCTTCCTTGATGCTATTTCTGAAAAGTGACAGCATGATTATCATCAATGATATTTCTACCTACCCCACTATCTTTCCTAACATTTTTTCCTTCTTTTTTGGTGCATTTGAACTAGCAGCCTTTTTACAACATATTTTTCTTCTTGTAAAATGAACCTATCTATTTCTACACTTATATCTGCCGGGAGTTCATATTAAACTGATGAACTCCTTCATTACTCTACCTACGCTAGATCAACTGTCAAGATTACGTTGTTTGACAGGATTTTGTTCTCTAATCTAAAACATGAAATTTAAAAGATGATCAAATCATGATTAGACAGTCTGATTTTTCATGCATTTGCGGCATAAATACAAGCTGCACACAAATATTATTTTGCATAAAATGGAAACTAGGAAAACAGGGCTAAGATGTACAATTTGTTTTTCATCCCCGCTTCCCTCTTTGGTTCTGTTTTGGGCGTGTGGAACCAGTATTTTTTCCTAATCTAATCTCTTTGATAAGTCAACCTTACACAATGTTGACCATCTTTTTCGCTCACTAAATTATCAGCAACTAAATTTAAACATGTTCAGCTATGATTAGGTTAGATAGCTGAACAAGACATTGAAGTACTAGTAGCGGCATTTAGACTTGCTCGCTTTCCGAAGGACTATTTTTTGGAACATGGGGCTTTACCATTTCTTTTTTAGAAACTGCCCTCTTTTTCTACTTTTTACTGTTTTTTGTATTTCCTGCTTTTTCACTTTTTCTTCAAACAATCTAAAATGGGAAAGATGCTCGCAAAGCTGATCTTTAACTATCTACCTATCCTAGCCTAAACTATACACAACATACACATTTGGTGAACTCTTCTTTCCAATGTAACCAGTCAAGCAGATGATTACAAGGGTGATTCTGGTTTAGTTCTTTCATGATGCAGAAATAATGAAAAGGCCACTCCTATTTGGTTTGTTTCTGGACAGTAGTGCTTAAGTTTTTTCTCATTCTTGGCAGCAACTTGTTTATGATAGAACCCACTACTCCTTCATATTTTTCAAGGAAAACAACAAATGGATCCTGGAATAATACCTGATCTAGAGGATTTGAGATATAGGCTTCATTCAGGACTACTCTTTCTTCCACTTGGCTATATCTAGGACTCTCCTGGTAAAGAAACTCTTCCTCTTGCTCATGATCACTTGAAATGTCAGACTCATCATATATTGCAGTGTAGTTTTCTTTCCAAGTTGATGTGTTTTGATAGGGCGGGCTGAAAAATGTGTGAAGGTCATCAGGATGATGGGCAGGGATACACCTTGACAGTAAATTATCTTGAAAGGATAGTGTGACAACTCCCATGTGTTTATCAACCTCTATTTCTTCATCTGCAATTTGTAACTCAATGGAACTTGGTGGCTGCAAATCTGGAGTAAAGGAATATTCCATGCCTAAAATGATTTCCTCAACCATTTCAGGAAAAGGCTTCTCATTTACAACATGCTCGAGAATTTCGTCATCCTCCTCAACCTCATCATCAAAGCTGAAAAATTATGAACTCTCAAGGCTCTTCTCATCAGTGTCATAGATGACCTGTAATAGCTGCTCACTTTTCTCAAGTTTATGAAACTGAGCTTTCTCCCGAAAATAAAAAACTGAGTCTTCTGCAAAGTTAGCTTCTGTTTGGAAATCATAATCATCAACATATTGATCAAACATTGGAGAATCATTAACATAAGTAATGTCACCAGCCATGTATATTGGACTATCAGATTTCTTTTCTTCAACTTGATTTACAAATCTATTTTCTGACTTATGATATGCAGGATTAACAGGAGAAAGATCAGAGAAGTTTTGGTTAAATGAAGTTTCAGAGGCTGTCTGCATGTTTATAATTTGATCTATTTCCTCTTTAGTTAAAGGAGAAGGTATTTTCTATTTTCTTTGAAGTGGGCAACAATTTCTTTCCATTTTTTGTGGAAGTTGATCTTGTGGCTGAATGTCCTCTTGCATTTTGCAGGGAAGGGCAGATAGATTGTTATTGGTTTCAACCTTTTCAAAGAGCTCTTGTGGATCCTCTCTTATTTCTTGATGGATTTCATCTAGGATCAAATCTTCTTGGTCATCTTGATGGTTAGCTTGGGTAAGAAAATTATGGACCTCCTCTAAAAAATCCTCAGGATGCCAATTTCCTAAGTTTTCTTCAATGCTTACAAGGTGTTGTATGAGGTTTTCAAAGTGATCACAACAATTTTCAGCCAATGATAGAGATGGAAAATGTCCTATATAGCGTTTACAAAATACTTTGTGAAAATCCTTCAAAGAAAACAAGGTGCGAGGCTCTAGGTTTTCATACCATTCTCTTGCCTCTTCTTCTAATGTACCCATGAACATTTTCATGAGGCAGTCCTCATGCCATTCAACATTTAACTTCCATACATGTATATGAAATTTGATGAGGTGTAAAAATGGGTCGTCAATATTTTCATTTCGAAAGAGAGGTAGGTTTGCGAACCAATTTACATCTGTAGGCATTTTGTGTGGGAAACCAGGGATATGTTCTCTGCTCATCGGAGCATATCTCCTTTGTGTCCTCAGGTGGAGGAATTGAACCATGTTGTCCTCCATCAGCATGATTGGGATTACTTAATGCATTCCTAGGAGACTTTATAAGGACTAATGGGGAAAAAGGCCTACTAGAGGCTAGTGGAGTCGCTAGGTGGAACTTGATTGTTTTGAAAAGATGTAGCTATGGTCCACCACCAGTAACTAAGGAAAAATCCAAACTGGGAATTTTTTTGGGGTTTTTCTGAGTTTTATGTGCAGCCTATGGTTTTTTAAAGTATTCTAAACTTGTTTCAACACTTTGCTAGGGTGGCGAGAACAAAAAGAGTTTACTCTAAATGATCTTATGGACTGCTTGCTTGTTTAAGTATCTAAAGGACTAAAGAGTCTATAAGAGTTTGCTAGACTGTCATGTACTCAGTGTCCCACCATCTCCCGCTATGTTAGTGAGCGATGGGATAGGTTGAACGGATAGTAATCTAGAGTTCGGTAAAATAGTAAGGCCTACTGGAGGCTAGTGGAGTCGCCAGGTGGATTTTTAGTTGTTTTGCGGTATATGTGTATGGTCCACCACCAATACTGTCAAAAACCAATCTAAGGGAGTTTTTTGTGGTTTTTTCTGAGTTTTATGTACAGCCTAGGATGTAAGAGTGTTATAAACCTGATTCATCACTTCGCTAAGATGGTGAAACAAGGAGTTTACTCTAAAGGATTCTATAGGCTGATGGTCTGAGTTTAGTGTTGAAGGACTAAAGAGTCTATAAGAGTTTGCTAGACTGTCATGCACTCAGTATGTCCCACCGTGATCGCCATTATGTTAGGGTCCCGTGATTTGGATGATTGGAAAGCCAAATGACAGTGTAACATCAAACCAAGCTTTGGAGCCCAAGGACCTAGCCTTCCTCAACTCAGAGAGGGCTCTCTCTATAAATTAAGGGATATATAAGATAGGTAAGAAGATGTCAGATCAACTGGGCTATGGGTCGAAAAGGTCAAGAAAGCTATCAGACGGTGATACAAGGTTGTTGAAAGGGTCGATTTGATTCAAGGTAGAAAGGATCTTCGAGCAAAATGGAGTAAATGGACATCAAGTTTGTGAACAACAAAGAGTTTCAAGCATAACTAGTTTAATAGCAGACATAAACATGGTAGGGCAAACCATTAATCATGCAAGATGTAACTATAAGCTAATCAATACATAGAAATAAATATTCAAGCCATGCATAGAAGTATATGACCCTCTAACTTTGGGAAATGGCTATCAGACTTTGGGGAAAACACTTAAGGAAGACAAACAACTTAACTTACTATGCCGGAACGCCTAAACACAGTACTTCAAGTTATTGGGCACTTTGAACTTCAAGTTATTGGGCACTTTGAAAACAAGATTGCATAGTCTTAGGCAAAGGGCAAGATCGGAACAAGACCTCCTTGGTTCAAAAAATAACAATCTAATCAGTCAAAGAGAAATTTCATGGATGGGCCCCTTTATAGCCATAGGTAAGCAGGGCGTACCGTAAGTCCTTCTTAGCATGTATAAAACCATGAATGAAACAAGCAACAATATCCTAAATATTTAAAGAGCAGTCAAGAATTATTTAATGTTACTTAGGAAGAAGAAAACAAAGAAGCTACGAAGAAACAGGAAATTTGACGTGCCTCCATGGGCATGTCTCAGATTTGTTCTCTACTGATCTATAGCAAGCAAGAAACATGTGTTCATGAATGAAAACTAGAAAACAACAACAAAGCAAGAGACACTATACCATTCTACCAAGTCATGGAATCCATCAAAAATCCTTCATCATTCATCCAAGAACACCCAAGAGGCAATCCAAAAGCATAACACAAGTATTTCCTTCCAAAGCTCATATGACCATATATTGCTTCTCTTCTCAAGTTTAGCCTTGTTTTACAATGCAAGCCTTTGGAATAAATAGGCCAAAGTGAGGAAAATCTCATGGTGCAACTTGCCATCCTATTGGCCTAATCAAAATATATAAACTTGTCCTTTAGGCTTTGCAAAGCCCAAGGCACAAAAATATCTCATAAAATATCTAGAAAATGCTAAAAAAGGAAAAATAATTGACTTTGCATCATTTTCCAAGTGCAAAAATAGCTAAACGCACATTTGGAAAAAGCAATTTTTTGAGGTTCAAAAATTACAAAAATATTCAAAATTTACATCAGCAAAAGGTCCCTTGACTTTCCGGCAACATTTGGCAGCCTTCCCAATGTCGAAACGAGGCTCATGATAGCTCGTTGGAAAGCTCTAAGTGTCTACTTTCTGGAACAGCTAAAATTTTCCCAATCTGATGCATGGAAGTCCTCTAAAAATAGGATTGTGTGTAAAAAAACCAAAAAATAAACCTTGCTGATAGACGGGGCAGAATGTTGAAAAAGTGAGTGTTTTTCGCCATTTTGGGGAAGCTAATGATCTTCAAATGTTCTGAAAATTGCTGAGTATGTGCTCCTAAAATTATGGCATCCAATTATACCATTCTTATCCCATGACGATCTCCCAAACTGAAATGGCGAACCCCCTGAGTTTTGGCCAAAAACCCAAAAATGTCAAAAAACAAGATTGTATCAAAATTTGCTCAATTTTGGTGAGCAAGTCCCTCAAGGCTTTTTAGAAACATGTATAGAAGCTCGGGCAAAAATTCTAAGCCTAGAGGTGTCTTTTCTCTCTTTTTCTCACCGGGTGCCCTCTTTGGGCAGTTTTGAGCCTTTCTTGGTCTTCTTCTTTGTTGCTTGGCATTCTTGCTTTGGTGAAGAAGTCATGGCCTCTTTCCTGGGAGAGGCAGCTAGCACATGCTTTAGAGAATGCTCTTCATGATATTTATGCTGCTGTTATGTCTCCTAAGGCTGCCTCTTTTCCTGTACTTGCTCATTACTGTCATGCTGCTCCTGCTGCTCTGTCTCACTTTCACTGTCAATCACTGTTTGATCAAGGCAAAATTGGTTTTCAAATGCAGTGTGAGATGTCTTCCTTGCTACTATGTCTCTGTTCCTTCCAAAAACTGTTTTTCCCTTGGCATACAACTCAACAAATGAACTTAAGAACAAACACATAGTCAAAAAGTCACTGTGTTAATGTAGGTCACATGGCACTAGGTGTTTCTGATGTGGGCACAAAGACCTGTGGCAGTTTAAACAACAAACTCCTCTTAACCAAAACACTGCTCCTTTTGGTGTGCTTTTCCACCAGTGGATTCAACAATCTTAAACACAGTCAAGGTCATTGTTTATAGATATGGTGACAGAGTTTGAAATGTTTGATCAACCATCAATTCTTTTTCAACAAAATACTGTTCTTTATACTTCATACTTCCTTAATTTCTGTTAAACAACACCTACTGTTTTCACCTTTTAAGCACCTTACTGCTCTTCACACTAGTTTTGCAAAAACACCTCTAAATGAGATGGTGGTGTTACTGACTCTGCTTTATGGAAATGAAAACCAAACACTGCCTTTTGCCCCTTTGATATACATAGGATATTTCAAAAGGTCACAAGTGTTTATCTCATGATCATTGTGTTCAGATAATTGGCCGACTGTTTTCACCTTTAAAAACACCTTATCCTTCCTCTCTGTTTTTAAACAATACACATAGCTGACAGATTTTGACCTTGTTTCATCCCAGTTTTGAGGGCAATTTGCAATGGTTATTCATACTAGTGCTAATTCAACCTTTTGATGTTTTACTTCTAGCCTCATTACCACAGCAACACCTCATTTTTTCATAAACTCAAACTGTGGTTTTTAAACCTCTTACAGCACTTAGAAATTTTGAAAACCAAGGGGGGCACGTAAAAATACCTTTACAACCCGATGAAAGGCCTTGTAGAGAGTTGGAGCAGCTTTACATGTGATTTGGAGGCATGTTGGAGGGTTGAATTCATGCGCGGCACCTTTAGGAGGAAGAACGCCGCGCAAAATTGAGTGTCGGGTCACTATCGGGCCCTTGTGACCTGCGGCTACAGGAGCGTCACGCGCTTGCACAGGAGCACCGCGCGCCTTTGTTGCCCTTTGGAAATTATGCGCACAGGAGCGCCATGCGGTTTAAACACGTTCAAAAATCTGCAAACGGGTTTGAAAAATCTGTCTCCGGCCTTGTGAATTGCAAAAGGATGCTTTGCTCAACGAGTTTGCAACGGTCTTGTGTCTTTTGAAATGCAAACAACACGAAAATCCCTTGGTTTGGACTTATGAGGGTTTTTAAACCTTTTTCTCTTTGAAACAGCCTCGGTTTGCTTTTTGAATACCCAAGAGTTTTTAACTTGTTCTCTGTGCCTTATACATTTGAAAAGTGATTGCCTCTGCTTGCTTAGAAGGAGAAAGAGTTCAAAGTTATCTCGTGCCTGTAGCTGCATGTATTTAATTGATAATTCCTTTCTAATCATGGGTGAGACCTAGTTACGTTAGCCTAAGCTTTCACAATGATTTTAAAAGGAGAAGCTCTGCTACTGTTGACTTTTTAGTGCCCTTTACACAATGTAACATTTACCCAATAACACATTAGTGAGTTTATGAAGCACTTTGTCATTTTGGAGGGAAACAGATTTACCCTTTGAACTTTAAACTGATATTGTTCGCTATGGATGCTTCAAAGGTGATAAAGCCTTATTGTGAAGATGATTTGACTGCCAGGTGTCTAGTAAACTCATTCTTGGACTGTGAATGAAAAGTGCAGTTGCATTTGCTCAGGCCCTTCTATCTTAGTCCATTTCAACAGGAGATCTCTTTAGTCACTTCTCTCTCACTCAAATTTCACTGATATGGTCCCTTTGACCTCTTTATAATGAACATGTCAATACCTGATTTGCAATCCTCTTCAGAATCTGAAAGTATACCAAAAGTCCTTTTGTACTTTATGAACCTGTATATCAGCTACAATACCTCTTGGGGAACTGAGCTTAGATTTTCTTTGTCAACCATGATAAGCCTATTTGAAAGACACCTTTTTATGAGTGGAGCAGACTAGTACTTTTTAAACATAATCATCATTAATTCTTTCGCCTGTGCAATGACTCACCTCATCAACCATTCTTCAAATTTTGTTTTGTTGGAGCTGCAAACTGTCCTTTGAGAAAATTTTGTTAAGAGATAAGCTTGACCTGCTTGGATTGCAGTGGTACCCCTACTTTCCTTTTGGTATCTTACCTTGTTTCTCTGATCAAATAGACCTTGAAATCAATTAATGCTCTGGCAATCTACTTATGAATGAAGGAAAGCCTTTCACTTGGCGAAATATCTGAAGATTGTTTGATAAACATGCTTGACAAGGGTTCCTTACTCATGATGGCAAGCAAAAAAACTTGAAAACATTAATGCTTATACCTCTGCTTGTGACCATTACTTTGCTTCAGAAAAACCCTAGTTAATGTGTTACTATCTTACTGTTCATTAAAACACATCTATCTCACAGTCAGTTGCAATTCTTTAAGTCAAACATTGGCCATCGCCCTCTACTTGTAGATGAAGGAGGCGCCTTAACCCTCTGCTTATAAATGAAGGAGTTTCTTAGCCAGGACTTATTCAACAACTTCTTGACAGTGTTTCTTTTCTTCTGCTGTCCTTTCAGACTGTGAATGAGGTTGCAAGAGTTTGATGAATAACTCTTTGCCCTGCAGATGCATCTCAGGCTTATGATCACATTAAGAAGTAGCTTTCTTCTTATGTGGAGCCAAGAATTGTCTTCTGAGATTTTGACATGTTTCCTGTGCTTGTAAAATCCATAAACAGTGTAAAACACCTAAAATCAGCTTGAGATCATGGTCTATGCATTGCTGAGACTTAAGGGTGTATAAGTGGCGCGACTTAGGGCTGTGACTAACTTTATTAGCAGGGTGGGAGGTCTGTTGTGACTGGTCTAAAGCAGATGGAGGTTCTTGGCTCTTTGATGGTTGCCAAGGGTGAAATGCCTTAAAGTGCCACTTCCTAACTTAGGGGAGGCTTTTTGAACAGATTTGGATTGTCTCTTTGGAGCTGATGGGCAGACTAGTATGGCTGAGGCTAGGTAGGATTTGATGATGGGGTTTCATCTCGTCATGGGCGGACTGAAAGGTAGGAGAGAAAAAAGTTTTATGGGTGTTTTCCCAGCTGGAAAATATGACAAATTTTTGGATCAGCTGCTAGAAAACTTGGCTGTGAGAACTAGTCAACTAACAGGTGAAAAATACTGATGACTAATACTGGCTCCATTTGGGGAGGGCAGCTCCTTTTCAGGAGGTGTCCAGAATTTCAGATCTCTGGCTTATGAAGACCAGTGCCTTACCCATTGGTGAAATATTTCATTCTTCTTTGATGCTATTTCTGAAAAGTGACATCATGATTAGCATTAATGATATTTCTACCTACCCCACTATCTTTCCTAACATTTTTTCTTTTTTTTTCTTTTTTTTTTGGCGCATTTGAAGTAGCAGCCTTTTTGACAATGCATATTTTTTCTTTTTGCAAAATGAACCTATCTAACTCTACACTTATATCTACCGGGAGTTCAGATTAAATTGATGAACTCCTTCCTTACTCTACTTATGCTAGATCAACTATCAAGATTAGGCTGTTTGACAGGATTTTGTTCTCTATTCTAAAACATGAAAATTAAAAGATGATCAAATCCGGATTAGGTAGTCTGATTTGTCATGTATTTGCGGCATGAAAGACAAGCTGCACACAAATATTATTCTGCAAAAGGGAAATCTAGAAAAATAGGGCTAAGGTGTACAATGTGTTTTCCATCCCTCGTTTCTCTCTTTGGTTTTGTTTTGGGCGTGTGGAACCAGTATCTTTTCCTAATCTACTCTCTGTGATAAGTCAATCTTACACAATTTTGACCATCTTGTTCACTCACTAACTTATCAGCAATTAAATTTAAACATGTTCAGCTATGATTAGGCTAGATAGCTGAACAAGACATTGAAGTACTAGTAGCAACATTTAGACTTGCTCGCTTTCCGAAGGACTATTTTTTGGAACATGGGGCTTTACCATTGCTTTTTAGAAACTGCCCTCTTTTTCTAATTTTTACTATTTTTTTGTATTTTCTGCTTTTTCACTTTTTCTTCAAACAATCTAAAACTGGAAAGATGCTCGCAAGGCTGAGCTTTAACTATCTACCTATCCTAGCTTTAAACTATACATCATACACATTTGGTGAACTCTTCTTTCCAATGTAACCAGTCAAGTAGATGATTACATGGGTGCTTCTGGTTTAGTTCTTTCATGATGTAGAAATAATGAAAAGGCCACTCCCATTTGGTTTGTTTCTGGACAGTAGTGCTTAAGTTTTTTCTCATTCTTGGCAGCAACTTGTTCATGATAGAACCCACTACTCCTTCATATTTCTTAAGGAAAAAAACAAATGGATCTTGGAATAATACTTGATCTAGAGGATTGGATATATGTGCTTCATTCAGGACTACTCTTTCTTCCACTTGGCTATATCTAGGACTCTCTTGGTAAAGCAACTCTTCCCCTTGCTCATGATCACTTGAAATGTTAGACTCATCATATATTGCAGTGTAGTTTTCTTTCCAAGCTGATGTGTTTTGATAGGGCGGGCTGAAAACTGTGTGAAGGTCATCAGGATGATGGGCAGGGATACACTTTGACAGTAAATTATCTTGAAAGGATAGTGTGACAACTCCCATGTGTTCATCAACCTCTATTTCTTTATCTGCAATTCGTAACTCAATGGAACTTGGTGGCTGCAAATCTGGAGTAAAGGGAGATTCTATGTCTAAAATGATTTCCTCAACCATTTCAGGAAAAGGCTTCTCATTTACAACATGCTCGAGAATTTCATCATCCTCCTCAACCTCATCATCAAAGCTAAAAAACTGATGATTTCCAATTATGTGAATGTTATCTCTGATGGACTGAAGTGAAGTAGAGCAAAGAGTCCGAGACTCCTCACTCACTTCTAAATTCTCAAGGCTCTTCTTATCAGTGTCATAGATGACCTGTAATGGCTGCTCACTTTTCTCAAATTTATGAAACTGAGCTTTCTCCCGAAAATAAAAAACTGAGTCTTCTGCAAAGTTAGCTTCTGTTTGGAAATCATAATCATCAACATATTGATCAAACATTGGAGAATCATTAACATAAGTAATGTCACCAGCCATGTATATTGGACTATTATATTTCTTTTCTTCAACTTGATTTACAAATCTATTTTCTGACTTATGATATGCAGGATTAACAGGAGAAAGATCAGAGAAGTTTTGGTGAAATGAAGTTTCAGAGGCTGTCTGCATGTTTATAATTTGATCTATTTCCTCTTCAGTTAAAGGAGAAAGTATTTTCTATTTTCTTTGAAGTGGGCAACAATTTCTTTCCATTTTTTGTGGAAGTTGATCTTATGGCTGAATGTCCTCTTGCATTTTGCCGGGAAGGGCAGATGGACTGTTATTTTCTTCAACCTTTTCAAAGAGTTCTTGTGGATCCTCTCTCATTTTTTGATGGGCTTCATCTAGGATCAACTCTTCTTGGTCATCTTGATGGTTAGCTTGGGTAAGAAAATTATGGACCTCCTCTAAAAAATCTTCAGGATGCCAATTTCCTAATTTTTCTTCAATGCTTACAAGGTGTTGTATGAGGTTTTCAAAGTGATCACAACAATTTTCAGCCAATGATAGAGATGGAAAATGTCCTATATAACGTTTACAAAATACTTTGTGGAAATCCTTCAAAGAAAACAAGGTGCGAGGCTCTAGGTTTTCATACCATTCTCTTGCCTCTTCTTCTAATGTGCCCATGAACATTTTCATGAGGCAGTCCTCATGCCATTCAACCTTTAACTTCCATACATGTATATGAAATTTGATGAGGTGTAAAAATGGGTCGTCAATATTTTCATTTCGAAAGAGAGGTAGTTTTGCGAACCAATTTACATCTGTAGGCATTTTGTGTGGGAAACCAGGGATATGTTCTCTTCTCATCGGAGCATATCTCCTTTGTGTCCTCAGGTGGAGGATTTTAACTATGATGTCCTCCATCAGCATGATTGGGATTGCTTAATGCATTCTTAGGAGACTTTATAAGGACTAGTGGGGAAATAGGCCTACTGTAGGCTAGTGGAGTCGCCAGGTGGAACTTGGTTGTTTTTGTGAAGATATAGCTATGGTCCACCACCAGTAACTAATCTGGAAATGTTTTTAAGATTTTTCTGAGTTTCTTATGTGCAGCCTATGGTTTGTCTAAAGTATTCTAAACTTGTTTCGACACTTTTCTAGGGAGGCGAGAACAAAAATAGTTTACTCAAAATGATTTTATGGACTGCTTGCTTGTTTAAGTATCTAAATGACTAAAGAGTCTATAAGAGTCTGCTAGACTATCATGTACTCAGTGTCCCACCATCTCCTGCTATGTTAGTGAGTGATGGGATAGGTTGATCGGATAGTAACCTACATTTCGGTAAAATAGTAAGGCCTACTGGAGGCTAGTGGAGTCGCCAGGTGGATTTTTAGTTGTTTTGCGGTATATGTGTATGGTCCACCACCAATACTGTCAAAAACCAATCTAAAGGAGTTTTTTGTGGTTTTTTCTGAGTTTTATGTGCAGCCTAGGATGTAAGAGTGTTATCAACCTGATTCATCACTTTGCTAAGATGGTGAAACAAAGAGTTTACTCTAAATGATTCTAAAGGCTGATGGTCTGAATTTAATGTTTGAAGGACTAAATAATCTATAAGAGTTCGCTAGACTGTCATGTACTCAGTGTCCCACCGTGATCGCCATTATGTTAGGGTCCCGTGATTTGGCTAATTGGAGGGCCAAATGACAGTGTAACATCAAACCAAGCTTTGGAGCCCAAGGACCTAGCCTTCCTGGACTCAGAGAGGGCTCTATCTATATGTGTAAGGGATATCTGTTTGTTTGCTTATTGTGTTCTTATTTTAGGCTAGTTACGAAGTAAGTTTTTTGGTTTTTTAAGTTGTGAGGGATGAAACTTATCAAAGATATAAAATAGATAACAAGATGTTAGATTAACTGGGCTATGGGGTCAAAATGTCAAGAAAGATATTAGATGACGATACAAGGCTGTTGAAAGGCCGATTTGATTCAAGGTAAAAAGGATCTTTGGGAAAAATGGAGTAAATGGACATCAATTTTGTGAACGACAAAGGATTTCAATCATAACTAGTTTAATAACAGACATAAACATGGTAGGGAAAACCATTAATCATGGAAAATGTAACTATAAGCTAATCAATACATAGAAATAAACATTCAAGCCATGCATAGAAGTATAAGACCCTCTAACTTTGGGAAATGGCTTTCAGACTTTGGGGAAAACACTTAAGGAAGACAAACAACTCAAAACACTATGCCGGAATGCCTAAACACAATACTTCAAGTTATTGGGCACTTTGAACAACAAGATTTGCATAGTTTTAGGCAAAGGGCTAGATCGAAACTAGGCCTCCTTGGTTCAAACAAAATGATAATCTAATCAATCAAAGAGAAATTTCATGGATGGAACTATAGCTAGCCATAGGTAAGCAGGGCGTACCATAAGTCCTTCTTAGCATGTATAAAACCATGAATGAAACAAGCAACAATATCCTAAATATTTAAAGAGCAGTCAAGAATTCTTTAATGTTACTTAGGAAGAAGAAAACAAAGAAGCTATGAAGAAACAGGAAATTTGAGGTGCCTCCATGGGAATTTCTCAGATTTGTTCTCTACTGATCTATAGCAAGCAAGAAACATGTGTTCATGAATGAAAACTAGAAAACAACAACAAAGCAAGAGACACTATACCATTCTACCAAGTCATGGAATCCATCAACAATCCTTCATCATTCATCCAAGAACACCCAAGAGGCAATCCAAAAGCATAACACAAGCATTTCCTTCCAAAGCTCATATGACCATATATTTCTTCTCTTCTCAAGTTCAGCCTTGTTTTACAATGCAAGCCTTTGGAATAAATAGGCCAAAGTGAGGAAAACCTCATGGTGCAACTTTCCATCCTCTTGGCCTAATCAAAATATCTAAACTTGTCCTTGAGGCTTTGCAAAGCCCAAGGCACAAAAATATCTCATAAAATATCTAGAAAATGCTAAAAAAGGAAAAATAATTGAATTTGCATCATTTTCCAAGTGAAAAAATAGCTAAACGCACATTTGGAAAAAGCAATTTTTTAAGGTTCAAAAATTACAAAAATATTCAAAATTTACATCAGCAAAAGGTCCCCTGACTTGACGGCAACATTTGGCAGCCTTGCCAATGTCGAAACGAGGCTCATGATAGCTCATTGGAAAGCTCTGAGTGTCTACTTTCTGGAACAACTGAAAATTTCCCAATATGATGCCTAGAAAAATAGGAATGTGTGTAAAAACCAGAAAATAGGACTGTGTGTAAAAACCAGAAAATAAACCTTGTTGATAGACGGGGAAAAATATTGAAAAAGTGAGTGTTTTTCGCCATTTTGGAGAAGCAAATGATCTTAAAATGTTCTGAAAATCGTTGAGTATGTGCTCCTAAAATTATGGCATCCAATGATACCATTCTTATCCCATGACGATCTCCCAAACTGAAATGGTGAACCCCCTGAGTTTTGGCCAAAAACCCAAAAATGTCAAAAAACAAGATTGTATCAAAATTTGCTCAATTTTGGTGAGCAAGTCCCTCAAGGCTTTTTAGAAACATGTCTAGAAGCTTGGGCCAAAATTATAAGCCTAGAGGTGTCTTTTCTCTCTTTTTCTCACCGGGCGCCCTCTTTGGGCAGTTTTGAGCCTTTCTTGGTCTTCTTCTTTGTTGCTTGGCATTCTTGCTTTGGTGAAGAAGTCACGGTGTCTTGCCTGGGAGAGGCAGCTAACACATGCTTTGGAGAATTCCCTTCATGATCTTTATGCTGCTGTTATGTCTCCTAAGGCTGCCTCTTTTCATGTACTTGCTCATTACTGTCATGCTGCTCCTGCTGCTCTGTCTCACTTTCACTGTCAATCATTGTTTGATCAAGGCAAAATTGGTTTTCAAATGCAGTGTGAGATGTCTTCCTTGCTACTATGTCTCTGTTCCTTCCAAACACTGTTTTTCCCTTGGCATACAACTCAACAAATGAACTTAAGAACAAACACATAGTCAAAAATTCACTGTGTTAATGTAGGTCACATGGCACTAGATGTTTCTGATGTGGGCACAAAGACCTGTGGTAGTTTAAACAACAAAATCCTCTTAACCAAAACACTGCTCCTTTTGGTGTGCTTTTCCACCAGTGGATTCAATAATCATAAACACAGTCAAGGTCATTGTTTATAGATATGGTGACAGATTTTGAAATGTTTGATCAACCATCAATTCTTTTTCAACAAAATATTGTTCTTTATACTTCATACTTCTTTAATTTCTGTTTAACAACACCTACTGTTTTCACCTTTTAAGCACCTCACTACTCTTCACACCAGTTTTGCAAAAACACCTCTGAATGCGATGGTGGTGTTACTGACTCTGCTTTATGGAAATGAAAACCAAACACTGCCTTTTGCCCCTTTGATATACAGAGGATATTTCAGAAGGTCACAAGTGTTTATCTCATGATCATTGTGTTCAGATAATTGGCCGACTGTTTTCACCTTTAAAAACACCTTATCCTTCCTCTCTGTTTTTAAACAATACACATAGCTGACAGATTTTGACCTTGTTTCATCCCAGTTTTGAGGGCAATTTGCAATGGTTATTCATACTAGTGCTAATTCAACCTTTTGATGTTTTACTTCTAGCCTCATTACCACAGCAACACCTCGTTTTTTCATAAACTCAAACTGTGGTTTTTAAACCTCTTACAACACTTAGCAATTTTGAAAACCAAGGGGGGCACGTAAAAATACCTTTACAACCCGATGAAAGGCCTTGTAGAGAGTTGGAGTAGCTTTACATGTGATTTGGAGGCGTGTTGGAGGGTTGAATTCATGCACAGCACCTTTAGGAGGAAGAACGCCGGGCAAAACTGAGTGTCGGGTCACTATCGGGCCCTTGTGACTCGCGGCTACAGGAGCGCTGTGCACTTGCACAGGAGTGCCGCGCACCATTGTTCCCCTTTGGAAATTATGTGCACATGAGCGCCGCGCGGTTGCACAGGAGCGCCGCGCGGTTTAAACACGTTCAAAACTCTGCAAACGGGTTTGAAAACTCTATCTCCGGCCTTGTGAATTGCAAAAGGATTCTTTGCTCAACAAGTTTGAAATGGTCTTGTGTCTTTTGAAATGCAAACAACACGAAAATCCCTTGGTTTGGACTTATGAGGGTTTTTAAACCTTTTGCTCTTTGAAACAACCTCAGTTTTCCTTTTAAATACCCAAGAGTTTTTAACTTGTTCTCTGTGCCTTATACATTTGAAAAGTGATTTCCTCTGCTTGCTTAGAAGGAGAAAGAGTTCAAAGTTATCTCGTGCCTGTAGCTGCATGTATTTAATTGATGATTCTTTTCTAATCATGGGTGAGAACTAGTTACGTTAGCCTGAGCTTTCACAATGATTTTAAAAAGAGAAGCTCTGCTAATGTTGACTTTTTAGTGCCCTTTTCACAATGTAACATTTACCCAATAACACATTAGTGAGTTTATGAAGCACTTTGTCATTTTGGAGGGAAATAGATTTACCCTTTGAACTTTAAACTGATATTGTTCGCTATGGATGCTTCAAAGGTGATAAAGCCTTATTTTGAAGATGATTTGACTACCAGGTGTTTAGTAAACTCATTCTCAGACTGTGAATGAAAAGTGTAGTTGCATTTGCTCAGGCCCTTCTATCTTAGTCCATTTCAAAATGAGATCTCTTTAGTCACTTCTCTCTCACTCAAATTTCACTGATATGGTCCCTTTGACCTCTTTATAATGAACATGTCAATACCTGATTTGCAATCCTCTTCAGAATCTGAAAGTATACCAAAAGTCCTTTTGTACTTTATGAACCTGTATATCAGCTACAGTACCTCTTGGGGAATTGAGCTTAGATTTTCTTTGTCAACCATGATAAGCCTATTTGAAAGACACCTTTTTATGAGTGGAGCAGACTAGTACTTTTTAAACATAATCATCATTAATTCTTTCACTGTGCAATGACTCACCTCATCAACCATTCTTCAAATTTTGTTTTGTTGGAGCTGCAAACCGTCCTTTTAGAAAATCTTGTTAAGAGATAAGCTTGACCCGCTTGGATTGCAGTGGTACCCCTGCTTTCCTTTTGGTATCTTACCTTGTTTCTCTGATCAAACAGACCTTGAAATCAATTAATGCTCTTGCCATCTACTTATGAATGAAGGAAAGCCTTTCACTTGGCGAAATATCTGAAGATTGTTTGATAAACATGCTTGAAAAGGGTTCCTTACTCATGATGGAAAGCAAAAAAACTTGAAAACATTAATGCTTATACCTCTGCCTGTGACCATTAATTTGCTTCAGAAAAACCCTAGTCAATGTGTTATTGTCTCATTGTTCATTAAAATGCATCTATCTCACAGTCAGTTGCAATTCTTTAAGTCAAACATTGGCCATCGCCCTCTACTTGTAGATGAAGGAGGCGCCTTAACCCTCTGCTTATAAATGAAGGAGGTTCTTAGCCAGGACTTATTCAACAGCTTCTTGACAGTGTTGCTTTTCTTCTACTATCCTTTCAGACTGTGAATGAGGTTGCAAGAGTTTGATGAATAACTCTTTGCCCTGCAGATGCATCTCAGGCTTATGATCACATTGAGAAGTAGTTTTCTTCTTATGTGGAGCCAAGAATTGTCTTCTGAGATTCTGACATGTTTCCTGTGCTTGTAAAATCCATAAACAGTGTAAAACACCTAAAATCAGCTTGAGATCATGGTCTATGCATTGCTGAGACTTAAGGGTGTATAAGTGGCGCGACTTAGGGCTATGACTGACTTTATTAGCAGGGTGGGAGGTCTGTTGTGACTGGTCTAAAGCAGATGGAGGTTCTTGGCTCTTTGATGGTTGCCAAGGGTGAAATGCCTTAAAGCGCCACTTCCTAACTTAGGGGAGGCTTTTTGAACAGATTTGGATTGTCTCTTTGGAGTTGATGGGCAGACTAGTATGGCTGAGGCTAGGTAGGATTTGATGATGGGGTTTCATCTCGTCATGGGCAGACTGAAAGGTAGGAGAGAAAAAAATTTTATGGGTGTTTTCCCAGCTGGAAAATATGACAAATTTTTGGATCAGCTACTAGAAAACTTGGCTGTGAGAACTAGTCATCACTAACAGGTGAAAAATACTGATGACAAACAGAACCCATCTTAAGAGGACCAAGTTGGCCCCTTCCACTTAATATTTTTTTTATGCCTCAGAAATAGTTTTAGGGGTTATATTGGGACAAAAAAATATAACACCTTATGCAATATATTATAAAAGAAAAAATTTAACTCTTGTGGAATTGAATCACACAGTCATAGAAAATGAGTTCTTGGAACTTGTTCATTCTATCAACAAGTTCAGACACTAAATTACTAGATATGATAATTTTATTCACATTGATCATTATACTATTATATATATTATGAATAAAAAAATATCTAATGTTATAATCACTCGATGAAACTTATTACTACAAGACTTTAATATTACCATTTTAGATAGGCCAAGAAAGTGAAACATACTTGTTGATTTTCTTTCCAGGATGTAAAATGATAATACTATAATCCATGTAGTAGATAATTTTCCTGATGACCATATTTTTTACAATATCTATTAAATCTCGGTTTTCAAATATCGTTAATTATTTGGCTACAAGAAAATTTCCTCCTCAAATATCAACAAAATAAAGGCAAAGAGTTATAAAAACCACTACACCTTATTCTTGGATAGAAGGAGAACTATATCGAACAAGAGAAGATTTAATAGTTAGGAGATGTGTTCAGGAAGATGAGGTACCTAATATACTTAAAGTGTGTCATGATGAACCTTGTGGAGGAAATTTTTTTAACAGATGAACTACATACAAGGTACTTCTCTTGGGATATTATTGGCCTTCTCTTTTCAAGGATGCTAAAGAATATTCCAAGAGATGTGATAGTTTTCAAAGGATGGGGAAACTTATCCAATTTTATGAAATTCCTATACAACCACAGGTATTAATATATCCTTTTGAGAAATTGGATATATATTTTGTCGAACCCATTAATCCTCCATCCAAGCAAAAGAGAGAAATTGTAACAGATCAAGGTGCACAATTCACATCCAACCTTGTTCAAAAGATCATGGAGAAATATAAAATCAAGCATCGCAAATCCACTCCATGTCACCCATAAGATAATGGATAAGTGGACTCCAAAAATAAATTTCCTGAATCCATACTAAACAAAATTATGCATCTACATAGAAATTATTGGGCAAGCAGACTTCTAGAAGCACTTTGGGCATACTAGACCACATGGAGGAACACTACTGTACATACTCCTTATGATCTTATATATCGAAAATAAGTTCAACTCCCTATTGAATTTTAGGTGGAGATATACAACACAATAGAAAATTTTGGGATAGATCTCTCTGAAGCCCAAAATAAAACATTAGCATAGCTAGATGAATTATATGAGATCAAACAAGTTTCCATTCAAAAAACAAGCATAATTCAACACCAAAGGAAAATATGACATGACAAGTTTATCAAGGTCAAAAATTTCAAACCAGGAGTTTGGGCCCTTCTCTTTGACTCAAAATTTAAAGATTTTCAACAGAAATTCCAAACACATTAGTTAGGCCCTTATGATATTGAAGTTATGTTTGACAATGGAGAAATAATAATCAAGGCTATTGACGATGAATGAATTAATTTTCTTGTTAATGGGTACAAATTAAAACTTTATCATAAGCCCTTAACAAAATAAGAGTTTTTTCAAAGTTTGTAGAAAAAGTTCGAGTTGAATTTTGTGGAAAAATGGGATCATTCTCCTCTACCAACTAATGTCATTTAATTTATTTTCCATATTAAAAAAAGGAGAGAGAAAAACAAAATTATATATATATATATATATATATATATATATATATATATATATGAAAACCAACATTATTGGCATAACTATGCAAGAAATCCTAGTTGAAAACCAAGATTCTTGGAAACTTGGATTTCTCTTTTCCTTTTGCAATTTTTTTTTTAGTTCAAACTAATTAGTTTGAAGAATTTGTTTATCTTTTAATAAGACGTTGCCAATAGCATCAACATCAACAAGTTTTCTTGAATAATTCTGGAGCAGGTTTTAAAAACCGGTAATATTTTGTAGCTAATAAAAGTTTATGTAGTTGATCACTTATAAGCAACAGATTAGCCTTCTCTTCAGTCCAACAAGAAATAAAAACTCCAAGTATATATAAGATATTATGCTAGGTAACACAATTCACAATTAGTCAATTTATTAAAGCTAAACTATAGAATTTGGGATATATGGACTGATTTATCATTTTTAAAATAAAATCTCAAAAAGGCTTATAAGAAGCCTCAAATCCTAGTGATGGCATAATAATAAAATTCAACGTCATTTCATAAAACATCAAAAGTCCTTATCCTATTCAAAGAACACAAAATAAAAACACCAAATCACAAATATTTCAATTTTTATTTGAAGTGATTATGTAATAATTATATGAATGAGAAATTTCTATCATAATTCACCATCTCCATGTGGTCTTATCATTGTTTGAAAACGTTCACCACAAAAACAATATTCCACACTTCTCGACCATTTTTCCCAGTTATTCGACTCATCCCCTATCTTCCTTATAACAGTTGTTGAAGGAGAGATTATGAGGTGTAGACTTATAGCATTGCAATGGGTGTCATAATTCAAAATGAGCTTGAAGGAGAAACAAATTTAGCCGCATGTCCCAAAGTCAGAAAACAAGTAAAGAAAGCAGGATGGCTAATTTTTTTTTGAGAAATTTGAGGGACACAATATCGAAGACACCAAGGTATTTGTGAGGTAACTTGATGGAGTTGAATCCAAGATAGGAGCCATTGAATTGAAGATAACATAGTCATTCTTAGGAAAGGCTACATGACTTCTGAGAACTGGCGAGAATTGGTTTAAGTGTTAAAATATTAGAGACGAGTCATGGAAATCACTATTGAATAACTCTGACATGGACATCACATAATGGAGAAAAGGTATTCATGTATCTGCATTTAATATAAAATGGTGAAATTCTTTATTTATCTTGCAAAAATTTATTACCTCTCAAGGGACAAGGATGCGTCTTGAGGGTTGGAACTATGCAGTGTGCAGTTGAGGAATGTCGGATGAGGCTAGGTTACTGGGTAATTTCTGAAAATTGGCTAAGATTGGGACTGAAGAGACTAATGTGAACAATAATATGACTTGAAAATGATCACACACTTGAAATAATTTGATGACACAACAACATATATCATCTGGAATACATTAGAACATATTTCACTCAATGCAAAAACTTTGCGATGAATTTACGATCAGTGTGACCGTGACGACACTTGAGTGACAGTGCTTAAAACTTTTGGAATGAGTGTGACTAATATTTACATGGTTAGACCAAATCATTCACACAAATATAACCACTTGAAACTACCATAAAAATCATACATACATTGTGCGACATCTAACATGCGAATAGATGATAATTTCGAAAGTGCAAACAAATCTCGCGATATGTGGACGATAGTGAAAGTAACACATTCCACAGAAAATATAACATGAAAATGACACTAATTAGAGTGAAAGAAAGAAAAAAAAACAAAAAAAAAACATGAAAATAACACTCGTGAAAAAAAAGTTTCGCGGAAGTGACAGTTTTCAAAACTCACCAAAATAGAAGTACAAACACAGCTAGAATGTGAGAAATTTTCGTTCTCAATGCACACTAACTATCGACATGGATGGTACATCACACAGGAACATTCTTGATGGAGCGTGCTATGCTTGTACAAGCTTGCATAAAAGTATATTCTCATTCACTTGTTATGGACTAAGCATGTGTGATCAAGTAACTTCGATACTTGCAATCCAATAAGGGAGCTCAAAAAGCATCAACTGACCAAGAAGTGACAACGTAACAACCAATCGCAAGATCCACAGTAGGCTCCAAAATTTGATTGTACGCAAAATTTTGGAGCGTGTTTCTCACAGTAACAACACTTGGTGACACACTGATAGAACTCCAACTTGTTTTCCTTGGTCAATTCTTTCATGCATGGTCTAGCTATTCAGGAAGTATTGATTCATCGTTCAAATTACCATGGATTCCCCACTTACCCCATGCATAAAATAGTCCTCTTCATTCATTTACTTAGTTGAATACAAACATAAGACCAATGATCACATAATGTTTCAAATTGGGATAGGGTAAATGAAGTTTGTGAGATTTAGATTTTTAGAGTATATTTTTTCATCTTTGTTGTTGCTCCATTGCTAGCAGGCCTGGACAGTACCCTAGTAGAGTCACTTTAGGGACACAAACATTACTCCATTTCCAACAAGCCTGGATAGTACCCTAGAGGAGTTGCTTACTTCACCTCTTTGTGTAGGAAGTATTTCTCTTATTTCACCTTTATTTACTATATTATATAGGATTGTGCATCGAGACTTATTTATGTCATGGGAGGAAGAGGGATCCCGAATTATTGAGAGAAGGATAGGTTGTCCCTTCACAAAAGCATACATAAAACCTTTGATATTGGTTTTCTCATTTATATTTTCCCATTGTCCTTCTCTACTTGATTGGATCATCCTGAAAACACTGAAACATAAATACCTGGTTGTATGCATGAGGTTTCCAGAATATACATGGAGATCATGGTTCGACACAAAGCTTTATTAACACAAATATCGTATTTTATGTGGGAACATCATCGACCAAAAATGTAACCAAGATAAGGAATAAGGACATAGAGTTAGCCAAATGTTGCAGTGTCACAAAGCCATTTTCTATTTTTCCACATTCCCTTTTGATTCAACAGAGCATATTCATGCAAGGTATGACAAAAATGAAAGGAAATATAACACATGACAAGGGAAAAAAACCATAAGACAAGAAAGAAAATGGCTAGATAAAAACTTGATGTAAAACCAAAACCAGAAAAAACAAGACAAACTACAGGAAATGAATGCAGGATGGATGTGCAGGTAAAATGAAATGAAACTAGACCTACTCCTACCCTAACCAACTAGAAGATCAAGGTCACATATAATGGAATTTCCAATGTAGCCACCATAATTTTTCTTGATCTACAATCACAAATATGTGATCAATTAAAACAAATTTAAAACAAAGTGCAATAGGAAAGATAATAACTTGAATAGCTTGCAAAAAAATTTGAAGGTCTTTCCTATCAGCAGAAATATAGGCCATAGCCACCGCTTCTAACTAGTTTATATTCTTACCTTTTTTATGAGAACCATCATTTAACAAACCTTTGAAGCTTCCCACGGATTTGTCTATAGCTGTACCGAACTCCTTAGCAAGTGCAAGGACAGATCGAAACTTGTTATTTGCAATGGAGATTTCCAGGTAAGAATATTTAAACCATTCAACGATTGGATTGTAAAATTCATGATAATCCTCTTCAAAACAATGAAATATTTGAAAAGATACATTTTCAATTAGAGGGATGAGATTACGATGAGATTATTTTGAGGGAAAATAGATCTAATCATATTCAACAGTCATGGAAATAGAATGAGGACCTAACATAGCTATCAGCAAAGACTAAAGTGCCTCAACCGCTCGACAAAAATCTAATATAATGGTGGGAAAATGATAAAACGAATGGAAGTCATCAAAGATAGAATAATGATTAGATGGGTTGATTAAAGAATCAGATTCCTAGTTTGTTATTAACGAAGATAAATCAATTTGAATAGTTTCGCAAATGCTCTGAATAATAGAATCATCTTCATTAGGGGAATTTTGAGGTCTAAAATTGGCCTCCTAAGAAAAGTGTACAACCAAAATAGAATTTATAAGAACTAATAGGATTCAAGATGATGATGTCAACCATGGGGGGTGATTCACCATTTTTGGAGTAAAAAAGTAAAAAGGTTAAAAAATAATAAAATAATAAAACTACTTTTTCAACCGTATTTTCAACTTATCTCCCTAAGTTTTTACTCAAATTTCGAGCGGGAGTACTCGTTGGATGAAAAATTTAATTCCTCATCCAAGGAGTACCCATGATGCATAGTTTCGATGGAACCTGTTACACTTAAAATGATAAATACATGAAAACACGTGATTGCAATCATGTTTTTCATGTATTTCTCATTTTTCGTATAACATGGTCCATCAAAAGTATGCAACATGGGTACTCCTTGGATGAGGAATCGAATTCTGCATCCAATGAGTGTTATCGCTCGAAATTTGAGTAAACCCATAGGGAGATAAGTTGAAAATACAAGTTGAAAAAATATTATTTTCTTTTTCCCTTTAAAATTTGATGATGTAATCTAATATTATTTTATTATTTCCACTATTATTTTATTATTTCCTTGGGATACCAATTTTATACGTCAAAACTCCCCTAATTCCTCGCGTTATGAATGTGACAAACTATTTCTTTGTAACTGGTAACACACTACGCTAGTATTGTAATCATTGAAAGAAGTGAAAATGAATGCCACTACAATAAACACATGAAACCAATCAAGATGCAATGAATGAAGAAGAATTTGAATTGAACAATAAGTCATGCATTCATTTTCACTCAAGAGGATTTTAGGTGCGATGAAGAACAAGATTGGCGATATGATATTCACAAGGAAAGTCAGGAGTTTCTCATCATGAAATAAATCTGATAGATATGATTCCTTCATCCAAATATGGTCTTTGGAATTATTAACTTCACAATTCCATTTATATATGAGAGATACACATTCCAAACCTGAGTTTGATGCGAGAAATTTTCATGAAAATGAATGAACTGAAAAATATTTTTGAACCCAGTCAGAAGTAAAATCTTGAAAAATTGAAAGATCACATCCGAGATACCAAACATTTTTCAAAAATAAATTTTCATTGAGTGAAACCATGCAAAGAGAAGGATTGTGAGAGATAAACAAGATCTGAATTAATGTGGGAGGTTTACCAGTGTCACAAGATCTTGACATAACCACTAATGGAATTTGAATTTCCTTGACTCCCTCATAGGTCTCGGAACTTTCTAGGATTGTAAAATTTCATTTTGAAGATTGAACTATATCATGCATGGTTTGAGGATAATTGCTACTTGTTGGCTGGAGGGGTCCTGACCCAGGTTCAGAGGTTAATGTTTGCCAACAAACCCCTATACTACTGGCCCTTTCGGTAGTGACCTGCTTGCGCAGGCCAAAGTCTCACCTGAAGCAGTATGGGAGGGTACTGGAACCAGGTTTCCTCACCCTAGGAGAGGGCAAGTAAGTCAAGTAGAGCTGCGTTCGACTTCGCAAATATCATATCGCATATTATAGAACCCAGATCTATCAGTCCCTTCGCATCGACATGCGCAAGACCACATATAATCACAATAATTAACATATACAGGACAATAAAGCAACTATTGCAGCTATTCTTGCATAAAGTCTAACAAGCAAATTCAGATCAATTGTTAATGCAGCATAAGTACTTAACACAGTTACTTGTGGAGCTCAACATAGAATCATGCATAACATAACAGATATCATAGAGTTCATCAACCTTCCACTTTCATTAATCCTTCAGATCCTTTTACAATACCCAAAACCCAACCTACGCACACAGTAGCAGGGTCTGCACACAGCAGGACTGAGGATCTCCGTGCACATAGCCAACAGGAGTCCTTTCCCTAAAACCCCAAACAGATCTACTAATTCGCAATTCTTACCAAGCTTAGTTCATTTTCCACCTTACAACTCAAAAAAGGTTCAATTACTTATACTACTTTAGCCTACACATCCAATGGTCTGCAAACCGTGGTTTACGGACTCTTGGTCTACCCTTGGCCCACTTACAATTCATTAGGGGCTTTGACCCACCCCAAAACCCCTGCGTTAGAATAAATATAATCAAAAACATACAAAATGGACCAGATTTGCAGCTTTTGTAGGAGACCCTGTTCCAACAGCTACCATCGGCTTCAATAAGACCACTTCTCACCATATGGAAACCATATTTTTGAATAATTTTATTGGATCTTTCAACTTCAACAAATAGATTACTCAAGTTGAAAGATTCTTCTGATCACAAATTTGAAGATGAATGAATCAAGGAAATTTCGAGAGTAAGTTGATTTGAAGATTTGTTTTCATGCAAGAGAAGGGATGATGAGGGATGGGAAGAGTATCAATGATCTGATTATTTTCATTGGCATCGTGGATAATATCACCACCTTGTTCCAATTGAGATGCTAACTCACCGAATGAAGGACTTGAAAATCATGGAGTATCTTCGTCACAAGTAGATGCATTTCAAACAATATAGCACAAGGAAGAGTGAGATGAAGAGGAAGTCTCAATAAGAGAATATTCCTTGACCAAATATGATTCAAGATTAAAATCGTCATGAGAAACTGAAAGATCAACTCATACACTTGATCATTCATGATCACACACATCAACACAGTCATCATCATCGAAATAATTGTTGCTAAGGGCTATAGATTGATTGGAAGAATTTATTGCATTTGATTGATTACCGAGATTTTCAGATTGAAAATCATCCAAGAATGGACGTGCATTGTCTTGACATGGGGAACTTTGATAATGGGAAGAGATATCAAGAGTCTCTTCACTTTCCTCCTCATCTACTAGTGTAATGTGATTGCCTTGTATCTGATCGCAATTTGAACCAGAAACACGAAAATAAAGAGAGCATGAAGAGCTATTTGGTGGAGCAGATTGATAAAGTAGATCATAATACACATAGTTATAGCATGTAGATGAAATAGGATGATAGATGTCCCTTGAAGAAGTAACACTTTGAATGGAACCAAATTCAATATTGTTGTTTAGAGTGGTAATATCATCTTGAGGAACTGATTTGTATTGAAAGCTCCAGAGTTTATGTTGAAATTTGCAAGTGAAATGATTAGGGTTTTTAAACACTTATGTCAATTTAATTAACACACTAACATGCTTTAAAACTCAGTTTTATAGAAAATAAAGAAGACATCAATACCATAGCAGTACACACAAGACATCAAATGATGAAGGAGTTCACCCCTCCTAGGCTATATCTCTTGGTCCTGATTCCAATGTTGGGAATATTTCATTATGATAAAAAATATGTGTTTACAACAAGTTATAATGCTAAGAATTCTAAAAAAAATGTCTCCAATGGCTCTAGAATAGTAAAAAAAAAACTAGTTGGGCTCTTTCTGCACTCAAAAAGGTTAAAAACTGACTGAGTTATGCTCCCATGAAGTTTTCTGCTAACTCTCCTACAATTCGCACTTCCCTGAAATATGTTCTACAATTCCCCCCTTTTCCAGCCACGTGGAGCGACAAATTTTCCCCACGCCGAGAAGATTCCCGCCACACTGGATGGATCATCGAATGCAGTGGGGGTTGAAAGATTTCCCGCCTATTGTTGACTTCGGTTGGATGATCATGATTAAGGTTGACTATGGGTTGGGGTTAGCCATAACCCTGCCCAAGGCAGGTTTCACTCCCCACCTGTAAGATTAACTGCGAAAACAAATGTTGGCATGTGAATTGGGCTATGACCACGAGAGTTAACTGTCAAACCCAAACCTCTCGCTCTAGATCCATAACATAAAACTTAACTCCGCTCTAACCGCAATGTGATAGTGTTTACATAAACCACCGGTTCCCAAACCATAACCTCCACCTAGAATTTGGTTAAATTTTATGATATATAAACTTTGGCATATCGCATGGTATAAGGTTTTGGGCCCAGTTCAATACATATGGTATGAAAAATTGGGTTATTTTTTATTATAAAATTTTGGGTTAGGGTTAATCCCTAGGGCCTGGTTGGTGGAACTGGGTCTAAGGTTAACCCCGGTCACCACCTCTGAAATAGCCAACACCAAACCTTAAATACAACCTTCATACCATATAGAATAAGAACCAAAGTAGCGAAGATGGTGGCAGGTTGGTTGGCTTGTATGAAGTCCTATGTTTTATTCCCACGAGGTTGTTCGACCTCCATACAAAATTTTAATTGGCCATTATGAGGCCACGTGGTAGCCATGGATTGTCCCATGTGACTCCTCCTAGTTGGTCTACCCAATAACAAACGAACCAGTAGAAAACCATGAAATTCGATCCAATCACAAAATGCCAAGTCATGGCCTAGTCAGCGTACGGACTACTGACTGGGCATCCCTGCAAACTCAATTTCAATTTGAGCACTTTGAATTTTGATCACTTTCTTGATCCACTGGATCATTACTCCCCATTGGAAGCTTTTGGACCCCAAAATATCACTTTCAGTTAAAAAACAGAAGAGGGTACAACTCCCTCACTCTTACAGTCTCAATCCATTTGGATTTTATTGGATTTTCCCCTCTTTTTGAAGTCCTTGTTTTTCTGTCAAGGATGGTGTCTTGCTGCAATTCTTCAAGATATTCAGGAGACAAATATTCAATTGAAGGAATATGAACATTCTCTCCTTAATATCCAATCGAAGGAGGCTCATACAATCTTAAATTCTGAACATTAACAACTACATAAATTTTCATATATGAAGGAAAATCCAACTTGAAGGAATTACTACCAATCTTTTCCAGAATTTTGAATGGACCATATCGAATTGGTTTTAGTTTTTTACCTTCTCCTTTGAGACTCTCTTTGCTAATGTGAAGCCAAACTTCATAACCAACTTGGAAACTGTGATCCACGCGATTCTTATCATGTCTTGTCTTGTACTTGACTTGACTCTTCCCTAGCTGTTCTTGAATTGTTTGAAGTACCAATTGAACTTATTCAATGAACCTTTTGGCTTTGTCTATGTCACTATGACCATCAATAGAAAAATATTTTCCAAAGATGAAATCTAAAGGAGATTTGGCAAGTATCCCAAGTTTGACTCAAATGGAGATGTTTGATTTGATTAATTCTTGGCCCGGTTGTAAGCATGCTAAATATAGTGCAAATGTTCATCCCACAACTTAGGATGCATGTTGCAATACCCACGAAGAATATGTATCACCTTTTTGTTCACCACCTCTTCTTGGCCATTTGTTTGTGGATAGCATGTTGTACTCTTTTTCAATTTGGTGTCCATGAGTCCCCACAAGCTTGACCAAAATTTCTTGATAAAGCGAGAATCTCGATCACTAAAAATGGATGTGGGAAACCCAAAATGTACCCATACATTCTGAAATAATAACTAAGTAGTTTGTTCATATGTAACTTGATTTTTATAAGGAATCAAAATACACATTTTTTTGAACCTATCCACAACTACATAAATATAATCATGACCTCTCATAGACATAGGTAGACATCCTACAAAATCCATAGAAACACTCTCCCATGGACAAGAAGGTACTAGAAGTGGTGTATACAATCCCAAATTTCTATTGCTAGGCTTACTGACATCACATAATGAATATCCTCTTACAAATCATGACACACTTTCAAGCATACGAGGCCATTAACAATACCTATGTAATTGTTCCATTATCTCACCTACACCGAAATGACCAGCAATAAGAGAAGTATGTGCTTCCCTTATGATGTTTAATCTCTCTCCCTGCGGAATACAAAGCTTACCAAGATGGTACAATAAGTTATCATGCACATTATAATCCAATTCCTCTGCTTGGTTACCTTGACACAGTCGCATATACATCTTTGAAATCATTACCTGAAGCATATTTCTCAATATAACTCTCATGCATGACAAAATTATGCTTAAGACTAATGGATGCACTAAAAATTGGTCTAGAAAGGATATCAACAACCTTGTTATAGATACCTTTATTATGCCTTATTACCAAGTGGAATTTTTTAAGAAATCCCATCCATCGAAAGTGCTTTGCTTACTACATATTTGTTTGTGATTGCAAGTATTTCAATGGTTGATGATCTGTGTTAATGATTGTTTATTTACCCATCAAGTAATGTTTCCACTTTTTCACACTTTGCACCAATGCATATAATTCCTTTTCATATGTAGGATAGTTAATCAATGCACCATTAATTTTTTTTGAATGAAAATAGATGGGCTTACCACGTTGCATTAGGAATGTGCCCATGGAATAGTCTCTTGCATCAGTTTGTATCTCAAATGACTGTCTTAAGTCAGGAAGTGCAAGTACATGAGCTAAACTGATCTTTTCCTTCAATGCATCAAATGATTTTTGTTGTTTTCCTCCCAACTAAAAAACTTGCTTCACACTTGTCAATGCATGTAATGGGGTTGTGATAGAAGAAAAGTTAGCAATAAACTTTCTCCAATATTGGCATGCTCCAAAAAAACTTCTAACCTCTATCACTTTTTTTGGCCTTGGCCAATTCAAAGTGAAATCAACCTTGGAGGGATCTATATTCAGCTCACCTCCTCCAACAATATAACCCAAGTAGACTAAATAAGTTTTTCCAAATTCACATTTCTACATCTTTAAAAACAAATGTTATTTCTTCAAGACATCTAACAGTTGCTTGACATGCATGCCGCATTCTTCATGTGGCTTGCTGAAAATTTATATGTCATCTAGGTAGACTATCACAAATTCATCTAGAAAATGACTCAATACATCATTCATCACATGCATGAAAGTAGCAAGAGCATTACAAAGCTCAAATGGCATAGCCAACCATTCAAACAAGCCTTTCTCTAATGTTTTGAATGTTGTCTTCAATATGTCTCCTTCCACGATCCTAATTTGATGAGATAGCCACTCCTCAAGTCCAACTTAGTGAAATACACAACATCTTTCAATTGATCAAGTAAATAATCAATTATAGGAAGAGGGTAATAATTCTTACCGTAATATTGTTCTATGCATGGAATTCCACACACATGCACCATGTTCCATATTTCTTTGGCACTAAAACAATAGGTGAACCATATGGCGAAGTACTTGGTCGAATTATCCCCTTGTCAAGCAACTCTTGGATTTTTTTTTTGCTACATTTTCCATCACTGACATCCTGTACATGCCAATGTTAGGAAGAGGACAATATTGTTGCAACTGGATTTCATGTTGGATTCCTCTTTTGGGAAGAAATCCCTTAAGCTCCTGAAACATCTCATCATATTGGTTAACAACCTCAACCAAATCACATTTCAACTTTGAATCACAACCTTGAAAGGCTTCATTATCCACATCATTTGGGTTTGATCATTATAAGTACAAAATTATTGCTAGAGTTAACAACTCCCTTCATTTGACCGGCATTCACAAGTGAAATGTTTAGTCACTTGCGATGCCATATAACAATGTACTCAATACCATCTTTTAACAAGTGATATTTATATTCATGGAGATTAAAGATAGCTCTCTTTTCATAAAGATATGGGTTTCCAAAAACAATACCACATATGTCTAATGACACTACATCAAGCTCTACTTCATCAATGAAAGTTGCAGTAATGGCGAATTTCAGTTTTCATTTTCTAGTTACTTGCAAATTTGCATTATCACGCACCCAACCTAAAGGATATGGTTTATGATGTGGAATGGTTTCCAAATTCAAATTTTTGACAATGCTTTTGGAAAGGAGATTTGATTTAGAGCCACTATCAAATAGAGTGTCAATCTTGTTATTTTTTGAGATGAATCTAATATGGAGAAATTATATTCTTTCTTTTTCACTTTGAGTTTCAATGTGACTATTTGAAGAACTAGTGCTAGAAATGGATTACTTACCTTTCAATCCCATAGTTGTGACCTTTGTTTCATCTCCCAAATCAAATCCTAAATCATGTTGTGTAGTTGTAGTTGTCTTTTGCATTCCTTTGTTGTTAAACTTTTTGGGTCTCATCTCAGGATGAATTTTCCAACAATGATCTTCATCATGACCATCCTTCACACAATGCTTGCATGTTAATTTTTCTCCCTCTTTTGTAATGTAAGCATTATTCTTCCATTTTCCTTTGAATTTACCCGTTCCTTTGTCTCCACCTTTAAATGCCTTTGTGTTGCCCTCTTGTGGAACATTTTTCCCTCTTGCTTCTGGATGTTTTTCATGTACACAAACATCATCTAAACCTATAGGGTTAAACGTGAGAATTGTATGTATCAAATAGTTATGCAACCCTCCAATGTATTTTAGAAAAGTATCTTGAGATGACAAATCTACACCCAATATCAATGATTTTCTTCTAAACCCTTGGGTATAAATTTTCACACTTTGACCCTTTAATTGCCTAAATTTTTTCCAACCCATGATAGATTTTTTCATGTATGCTAATGGATAAAATTTTCTTCTCAATGCAGCCACAAAATCATTCCAAGAAGATAAAACCTTACCATGTTTCTTGATGTCATCTTGAGTTTTGACTTCCCACCAAATAAGTGTTGCACTTTTCAACCTTAATGAAGCAAGATGAATCTTCGTCTCATCATCCTTGATCCTTTTTATCCTGCAATACACTTCAATATGATGAACCCAATTATCTAATCTCTCATAATTTACTCTCCATTATACATAGGAAGTTCAAATTTTATGTCAAGTTTTAACAGTGTAGTTTTACCATGTCCCTTTGGATAATGTGGTGGTGTTTGTGAAGGGGTTGATGTAGAAGATGGTGATGGTGAATATGGTGGTGAGGATGGAGGTGAAGAGAATCATGGAGTCAAAGGTGGTTTTTCACAATTCACTCCATTCCATTTTGGAGTCTTGTCCCCATCTCCCCCATCTCCTTTTGAAGGATTATCTCCCTTTGGAGTATTGGAGCTCTCAATTTCCAACCTTATGTTTCTATATTCATAGAGAACTTTCACCATTTATGTCATGTCAAATAATGCTTTTCTGAAATCCTTTTCATCCTTTAACATATTTTCAGGCTCTCCTTCATGTGCCATGACTGTTGAAGCTTCAGGTGCAACTTGAGGTGAAATTTGTGGTGGATATCGTGGAAAATGTGCTCTCCTTTTCCTTGGCCTAACTTGACTACTTGCAACGACAAGCTTTCCTTCTCCTCTTTTGAGCTTCAACCTTGCAAGCATTAGAAACACTTGCAACAAAATTAAACCCTCAAATCAACTCAGAACCAAAGCTCTGATACCAAACCAATCTGTATTTGAAAGCTTGAGATTTTATGGTGAAAATTTCAAGTGAAATGATTAGGGTTTTTAAACACTTATGTCATTTTCTTTAAAAATGCTTTAAAACTCATTTTTATATAAAATAAAGAATACATCAATACCATAACAGTACACACAAGACAACAAATGATGAATGAGTTCACCCCTCCTGGGTCACATCTCCCGATCTAGCTTTCAATGTTGGGTCTCTTTCATTATGCTCAAAAATATGTTTTTACATCAATTCACATTGCTCATAATGATAAAACGATGTCTCCAATGGCCCCATAACAGTCAAAAACCCCTATTAGGGCTCCTTATGCACTCAAAAAGGTCAAAAACTGACTGAGTTATGCTCCCATGAAGTTTTCTACTAATTTTCCTACAATTTGCACTTCCCTGCAATATTTTCTACAATTTTTGCCTTTTGCGGCCACGTGGAGCAACAAATTTTCCCCACGCCGACAAGATTCCCATTGCACCAGGCCCAAGTTAGCAAACCTTTAATCGCGCTCAGCCGAACTTTATCCGTCTAAAAATGCGTTATGTGGCCATAGATGGACCATCAGATGCGGTGGTGGTTGACATTTTTCCCATCAGTTTACTGACTCTGGTTGGTTGATTGTGGTTGAGGTTGAATGTGGGTTGGCGTTAGCAGGAACCCTACCTAAGGCAGGTTCCTCTCCCCACCCATCAGCTTTACTACTGCAAAAAAATTTGGCATGTGAACTGGGATATGACCGCCAAAGTTAATCCTAGAACCCAAAACTCATGCTCTAGATCCATAACATAAAACTTAAATCCGCTCTAATAACCATGTGAAAATTTTTACATAAATCGTTGGTTCCCAAACCATAACCTCTACCTGGACTTTGGTTAAATTTTATGGTATATAAACTTTGGCATATCGCATGGTATAAGGTTGTTGGGTTGGTTCAATACATATGGTATGAATCTTTGGGTTATCGTTTATTATAAAGTTTCACACTAGGGTTAACCCCTAACCCTGATTGGTGGACCAGGGTCTAGGGTTAACTTGGGTACCCACCTCTGAAATAGTTGACACCAAACCTTAAATACAACCTTCATACCATATATAATAAGAAACAAAGTAGCGAAGATGGTGGTAGGTTGGTTTGCATTGTATGAAGTCATGTGTTTGATTACCGCAGGGTTGTTTGACCTCCATACAAAATTTTAATTGGCCATTAGGAGGCCATGTGGTAGCCAAGGATTGGCCCACGTGGTTCCTCCTAATTGTTCCACCCAATAACAAACGAACCAATAAAAAACCATGAAATTCGAACTAGTCACAGAATGTCAAGTATTGATCACCCATAGGCTGATGGAGGACCCAGTCAACTTGCCAAGTCATGGCTCAATCAATGTATGGAATTGTAACTCGACATCCCTGCAAACTCAATTTCAAATTTTTATTTTTTTCCCAATTTTAACATAACACGATATCGGGAGCATCCAATGTCAGAATTGAGTGAAAAAAGTTGTTTTGGATTTAGGGAGACGAGATCTATTCTTTGGCACTAGTGTCGAGCTAATAAGATCACTTTTAATTTTGAGCACTTTCTTGATCCAATGGATCAGGAATGAGAGTATTAACCTTCACCCTAGGCTCTGTGAGCCATTCCGGGGTTTCTTTCATTAGATCTGAATCATGAGAAGTAAAAGTAGGATCAAGCGATGGATCCTTAATTTTATTTTCATATTTCCCAACTTTATTATCACTACAAGGAGGCACCCACATTGAAATTGGAAAAGGAGGAGGACAAGGAAAAAAATAAGTAGTAGGATCCTCCTCTAAAATGAGAGGTGCTTCATGATTTACAAAATTTGGGTAAGTAGAAAAATAAGGGGGTTCATATTCACCATGAAAACATATGTGAAACAAGTGCTTAAAATTTGATTTAAAGAAATCCAAATCCATTTCTTCTCCTAGAAATTCATAACAAAGGTGAAGGAATCAATCAGAAAAATCCTCAACTAATTCATTAGGCTTCATTCTTAGTTGGTTAATTATTTTAAGAACAAACTTTAATTTTTTTTGTTGCATTGTGAGCCCGCACTCCAGACCTAGCAGCCACCAGCACGCAGCGCTTGGGCCTCCACCGTCATGGCTCTCCTGGAGACTGATCCGGGAATGAATCCTCCCAGTGATGGCCCAACATATCCAACTCACGCACAACCTGGTGCGGCTGCCTCCGCCTTCGCCTATCTAATCGCCTCAATGGGCCCTCAAAGAACCAAACCTGCTATCTCCAAATTTGTAAAAAAACTTGAAGTTATCCCCGAGATCATCCTGCTGCAAAACGTGCCTCGGAGACCAGAAATATCATTAGTTGAGAAATGGTTGGTCGGGCAGTTCACTAGTTTATGGCCCTCCCCCAAGACTATCCAAAAATGGGTAGAACAAAATTGGGCACACGTCACTTAGGGAAAAATCTCCATTTGATTTTGTGGAAGAGGTTACTACACCTTTCATTTCGAATCCAAGGATGATCGAGACCTCATATTCAGAAGAGAACCATATTTCATGGACACTAGAGGTTTATATCTAAATACATGGATACCTGATTTCGATACAGAACTGGATGTCCCTAATGCAATTCTGGTCTGGGCCAGACTGCCTCATCTTCCTCTGCATTGCTGGGGAGATAATTCAGAAAGAGAAATAGGGAATGTTGTCGGAAAGTACATAGACAGAAGTAAACCAAAGGATAACATGCAGGAATGCGCAAGGATCTGTGTCGAAGTAGATATAGGAAGAGGACTTCCGGAAGCCATCAAGCTCAAGGTCGAAAACTAGATGCATATTCAACAATTGGATTATGAGAAAATTCCCTTCAAGTGCATGGTATGTCACGAGTATGGTCATTTCGCTAATCTATGCAAAAAAATAGAAGAAAATGATAAGCATGTAGAAGAAATTCAAGATCCAAAATGGGAACAAGTTAAGAAAAAAAAGATCACAACCAAATCTCAGCATGCTCCTCCCTTGGCCCATTCATCCGACCCTCTCTCTCCTACCCTCAGATCCTCTTCCCAACCCTCCTCCACCATCCCCAAAACCTCTCCTTTCTTGCTATCCAATCCCTTTGAACTCCTTTCCAATCCCCTCATTCCATCTGACCCCACCAACCCACCCCTCTCCCCTTCCTCCATTCCATAGAACACCTTCGAACTCTCCTCTCCTCCTCCGAGCTCCCCTACCCCTCAACACTTCTTCTCCTCTATCCCCCATCTGGAGGCCCCCCCCCATCCTCTCCAACCCCCCTCCCCCCTCCTCGGATCAGATTCTAACAAGAAATCATTCCAAGGAATCCCTCCTATATGTTGAACACTCAAAGAAAGTAGCAAGAAAGTCAAATAAATAATTAAGAGATGAGGAAGTTGTGAAGGACCTCACCTTGGGAACACAACAACTAATGGAAATTTTGCTCTAGAAAGGCAACAAAAATAAGGAAAAATCTCCACAGGTTCATAAAGGGAAAGGTCCCTCAGCCTCAATCCAGAGTAAATAATGATAGTTATCTCTTGGAATTGCAGGGGGTTGGGTCATCCCTCCAAGATAAACCTCATAAAATACCTTATCCAAAAAGAAAAACCAGACATCCTCCTTATCCAAGAGACAAAAATAAGCAGCCAAGAGATGGACAGAATCATAGCAAAAACAAAAAATTATGAAGTAAAAGCTATTTCAGAAAATGGAGCATCTGAAGGGATTTGCACTCTTTGGCAAAAAGGAAAATGGAAAATGTAGAACTCAACAAAGAAATATCAGTGAATCAACACAAATCTATAAAATGCAGCCAATGGGAAAAGAATCAGCATATATAACATCTATTCTCCAAACCACTACAGGGAAAAATAAAATTGTTGGAAGACTTTAGAAGAAACCACAATGGAAGACCAATAAGAGAACCTTATCCTTGGAGGAGATATAAATCTCATCCTTAAGTCAGAAGAAAAAAAGGGAGGCATTTTTCAGCCAGATCCATGCAGAGATGTTATTTAATTAATCATTGAGCAGTGCAACCTTTTGGACATTCCTCCCAAAAATGGGAAATACACATGGGATAACAAGAGACTAGGGAAGGCCAACATCAAGGAGAGGTTGGACAGAATTCTCATTAGGGACAGATTGGTGGCCAGCTACAACAAATTCTCCTCTAAAATCATTCCATCAACAGCCTCATATCACAAATCAGTCTCCATTGAACTTGGAACGGCTAAAAACTTTGGGCCCCTTCACTTCAAATATAATCAACTATGGAGAAGTCATGAAGAGGTAAAACAAGAGGTCAAAAGAATATGGAAGTATAAAATTAATGGATCTCCTAGCTACATAGGGAAAAAAAACTAAAAGCCACCAGAGCAAGACAGAAATATTGGGAAAAGGCCAACTATAAGGAACTACAAAGAGAAAAAGAAGAGTTGCAACAAGAATTAGCAAAGATACAAGAGGAAATGGAAAACATGGATAGCACAGTAGAAAGTCAAGAAAAGGAAAAATACACCCATTGGAAAATTTATAGGAATATCAGATAAGAGGAAGAAACATGGAGGTTGAATTCCAGGCAGCTATGGATACAAGCTGGTGACAAAAACACTGCCTTCTTTCACAACTCAGCCAAAACAAGAATGATAAAAAAATACTATAGAAAAAATCATGGGAGAAGGAGGGATGAAAATAAAGGGGAAAGAAGACATTAAAAAGGAAGTCTTCCAACATTTTAAAATTCTTCTAACAGCTGTGGACAACCAAGAAAATCCGAAGGAATTCTTAATGCATATTCCAAATTAATTGATGAGGAAACAAACAAATATCTCTCTAGAGAAGTCACTGAAAAAGAAGTAATGATAGATGTATGGGACCTTCATCTGGAAAAGGCCCCGAGCCCAGATGGATTCCCTATCTCTTTCTACAGCACCTTCTGGCATGCAATAAAAAAATACCTATTAAAAATGATTAGATACGTCATCCAAAAGAAAAAGGTGGGAGGATTCACAAATTTGACCTTTCTCACCCTCATTGCAAAAGACCCCCGCCCCTCCACTCTTAATATATTTCATCCAATATCCCTTTGTAATGCTTCCTATAAGATAATTTCCAAAATATTAGATGGAATACTTAAACCTCTTCTCCACTCCCTCATCTCTGAAAACCAGGGAGGTTTTTTCCCAAACTGTCAAATTGTTGACAACATCATCCTTTTCCAAGAGGCCCTTCACTGAAGTTACTCCCACAATGAACAAGGCTTTATTCTAGAAATGGACATGGCCAACACATTTGATAGAGTCAATCTCACTTATCTTGCTACTGTTCTAAATAGATTTGGCTTCTCCAAAGACTTCATAGGTGTTGGGCTATATAAATCACTATTAAATGACTGAACATCACACATTTAATTATCAATCTAGGGACGTCTGTTTATTCCAATGAAAGTTGCATTTTATATGCTGATACACCAACCAAAAGTAATTCCAAAGAAAATAAATCGTTGTTGAAGTAAATGCTAGAAATAAACCACTCATGCAGAAATAAAGGGTCTACAAGATTGAAATCACACTTCAATTAATTTGTCTAGCTCGCCAGACAACAAGTACCCAGTTGGTATTTCTAGTATCATATGTGTAATAGCATATAAATTATTGAAATCGAAGCAGATATATTCTCAGCTGAACAGCAGCAACAACACTCTATTGATACATAAACTGAAATACAATTACATACACACAACTACTTTAATCACTACAATCCCTGCTAAGAAGGAGGGCCCTTCCTCCCTAGCAGGGTGTAGGTAGAGAAAGAACTTTAACGGAAACTAAATAGAATAATGCATGTAACAATAATAACAGGATAATCTGTATTAATCTGAACACAATTACAGAGCCAAAATAATGTTGTTCTCCGCTTACCTCTCGACCTCTAGGGCCGAGAACTATATAGTGGTTACATCAGAAAATATAGGGATAGATCAGCCATGATAATATTACGATTCTCATGCTGATCGAAATAGAACACATATAGTTATAACCAATTCCTAATAAAGTTCTGAATAGAAAATAAAAGATTACAATTGAAACCGCCTTTAGGTTGTTATTCCAAAAATACAATGCTAAACAACTTCTACAACTATCGTAATGGAATCACAGCTGTAATGTAACGGCCATAGGACAAATCAGCAACAAATATTGACAAGATCATTCAACGGTATAACTGTATCAGCAGTTCGCCAACGAGTCTGTAACAGTAGAGTGTAATAGCATTTTTCCGATGGGTCTATAACAACAAGGTGTAATAGCATTTCTTTTCTATAACAACACCATCTGAACTTCTCCTGTGAACTTCATGTTCAGGATCTTTGGTGCTACAAATGACATCTGAAAAGACAACAAAAAGACCATCGATCTTCTCCAAACATTCACCATCAATTAGTCATAAAAAGGTATAATATATCATAATAATTGGTGAATTGGAAAAGTAACGAAAGCAAGGTGAAATAACACAAGTTAAGGTAAAAAGGTAGGAAAAAAGGGTGAAGATACTCCCATTGGTAATGGCTATGAGGAAAAATAAGGAATATAAGTGTAGGAAAAATGTACAAAACTAGCACCCAACATCTCCCCCCAACTGAAATACTTGCATGTCCTCATGCAAACTCATCTCTCATGGGAATGTCTTTGATGCATGTCAGTGAGATCATAAGCACCAGCTGTGTCTTCATCTGTAGACTTGTATCCCTAATTGGCCATCAACTTTTCTACCCAGGATTCTAACTCATACTTACTTAATTCATAATTGATCTGGTAATCCTCAGTGGGCAACCAGATCAAAGGAAACTTGAACTTAAATCCCATCCACAAAGCACCAGGGATTATAAAATCTGTACATAGTCTGGTACATGTGTAACAGCCACCACGAAATTCTGGAATGAGAATGGATCCCCCTTTAATAGCTCAGCACTGCTGGCTTCCATGAATTTTAAGCACCCTGTTAAAGCTCGGCTCTTCATCCTCGAGAATTTATTGAGGCAGAAGTTAAAAATTATTCTTCTCTAAGTGGAAACTGGTTCTTTGATCCCAGGGGTACTCATCATTCTCCTGAATTCTCGTCTCAACTCGGTCGCCCATCCTGGTTCTGCTTGAACCCACAATGTTGTCTTCTCCTCATTAGTCTCCATAGATTTAATGGCTAGATTCCATTCAATATAATTATTCATGAAGGACACAAAAGCCCCTAATTGAAGATATCCCATATAAGAGAATATTGTCACAACCATTTGCATACTCACATGTTCACAAATAATATTGTGTCAGAATAACTCACACAACAAGATTTTCTCATCAAAATCGGAGGCACGGAAAACATCTATAAACGTACGAGTGGAGGAACATAAATAAGGTTTGTCCTCCATAATGGCTTTCAATAGAAACAAGAAGTAATGTTCCCACAGAAAAATAGGATAGGATGGATAAGGCCACCTACAACCCAACAAGTTGAGGGCGAGGTCATGATGTTTTTGCTTGTCTATGGTGAGATCCTAAACCTATTGTTGTAATAGCAGCAGTTGTTCTTCTTGTTTCTTCAGAGCTTCCTTCTTCTTGTAATTCTCCCAACCTTTCTTCAACTATGATTTCATCCATCTTTCATGTAAAGTGTCTATTTCTCTCTGATGTTCCTTTAGAAAAATCATCCGATCCCGAAGGGAGATTGCTTCTTGTTTCCACTTTTGTAACTCAGAAATTAACAAGAGTTTCTTAGAACTCCATCCCGAGATGGGACTCGGTGTTCTCCTACATTAAATATCTTCATCAAAAATGGGTGTATCAACCTCTGCTACATGGGGTTGTTCCACCTCTGCTACTGGTTCTTGTGTAAGAGTAGCCTCTTCGGTGGGTTCTTGTGTGTCAGCCCCTTTGTTTTTACCTAGAGTAGTCTCTCTGTCCATTGTTGTTTTTTCTACAATAGGAGTGGCCTCCACAGGTTCTTGTGGGTCAGCTTCTAGGTCAATTATTACAGGAGGCTCTACTTTAACTGTTGGTTCTTATGTAACAGCAGTATCATCAGCAGGTTCTTGTGTAATAACCTCCTGCTATTTTGTTTCTGTTTCCATTGGGATGATATTTTCTCTACAGGCCTTATATCCCGCTGCTATTAAGTCTTGAAAACACGTCATGCATAAAGACACTGAGATTTCCTTCCCCTTAGATAATTTCCGCTTGAATTCCTCATTTTCCTTTCTTAAATTCTCAATTTCTAAAAACAAGGCATTGGTTTCGTCCTTACCTTATGAGGAGGGTTGCCTTTCTTCTTCCAAAAATTCTTCTTCTGTCTGCTTCTCAGAATTAGGCAAAGCTTATGCAGGTATGTTGAACTTCACTCTTTGTTTCGGTCTTCTATCCCCAATTGGTTCATCAATAAGCTTCTTCCCAATCCTAACTCCAGCAGGCCGAGTCTAGGTCTCCACCTCTACCTGACTTCCTCCTGAAGTCACGGTTTGTTTCCCCTGGCTTGTCCTTGGCCTTTTTCTCTTGAATTCTTCCCAATTTTTTCCTTGCTAGCCTAGGGCATCTAGGACGATTAGCTTAATGAGTCCGTGATTAGTCATGCATGGCTCCAGGTGTGCTGTTGTTTTCACTGCTGCCACCATATGCTTGATGTTCCCTAGCAAATAGAATGGAATATTGATTCTTTGTTGGTGCTGAAGGTGATTAAGTAGAGGAAAGTGATAGCTAAAAACTATCATGGATATTCCCTTACAAGTGATATATTTGATCAAGCCCAGGTCAATGTCTTCCCAAGGATGAGGAAGTGACAATCTGTCAATTCCTCTTCCTTTCTTCTCCAGTTTTTCTTCCCCTACTAGGAAGTCTTCTTTCAAGGAGGGTTCATTGATTTTTCTGTTAAACCACCTTCACCCCTCTACTAGTAATGAAGTTACTCGAGCAATTACCTCTTGAGTCACCTCCACTTGCATGCCCCTTACTCAGGTTTGATTATTGTTCAATTTATAAGCAAATTCAATTGCAACTGCTTCGTCTGAGCCTTCAATATTCTGGAAAAACTCAACCCACCCAGCATCTCTAAATATATTGTAAGCTTCTGGACAATTCTGCAGGGCATCCATGGAATCCATCTCGTGCTTGACCGTTGCTCCACCCATCTCAGTTTTTTGTTTCTAAATTTTCTTCTTACTGTTCGGCCACACTGTAATATCACTGAGTTTCTGAATTCACTTCTTTGTTATTCAGTCCTGTTGTAACATCATTGTTTCTCTGAACTAGCTTCTTCTTGGCACCTATGCTTATCCCAATCAACGCGTTTACAATGAGAATGCAAGGTTTCAGTCGAGGAGGTTGACGGAAGGTGATGAATTTTACAGATTTACCGAATCATACCCTACACTAATATTCATAAATGGCTCACTATGGAAAGTAATGGGATTTCGTACACACGCTCTTTTCCTACCGGATTCGATCATCATTAGCAATTCTGTTATTGATTAGGTGCATGCTGATTTAATAGATATTTATGATTACGACCTTTTGCAATGATTTCAAGTCATATCCCCTCCCCCACAGGAGCATCATTACTTTTCCAATTAATCACTGAATCATCAATGACAACTTTTACCTTTTTAATGACATACCTGAGGTGATGTGGAGTAATACTTTGAATTGACGGTGTCCTGCTTGCAGTGCTCATGTTGTTTTGTTTGGCCGGCACAGTTATTTTTGTTTATGGAATGAATCATAAAGAACAGTATTCGTGGATGTCAGTTGTTACATGTGTAACAGCCAAGACAACTTTTAAATTATTCTAAAAAAAACATAATAATCAGAAGAAATCGGTACAAAAAAGGAAATTACATGAATACCATCATCCTATGAAATAAATCAGAAAGGGAAGATGATATTACAGGAATAAAAACATGGGTGTAATAGCTGTTGAGTCTCAAAAAGTGTTTTCCATATTCATACATATTTCCATTATGTCATAACCATTCAACTCTCATTTCATAATTATCTGACCTAAAACCCTACGTCAAGTAACCATTTTCATAAATATATGGGTTAGGATCCTTTTCTCCCAAAGTTATTTATTTTATGTGTTTAAAGTGAATTTATGATTAGAAACTAGAAAATTTACATAGTTTCATATATCTATATACGTGTTATGAGTTTTGTGACATGTGTAGGTCAAAAGGAAGCTTCTAAAAGACCTTTATGTGGCCTCCCAAAACCAAATTCGAATTTGAGTGGAGAAGATCATGGGATCATGAGGATATTTGTCTCATTTCCTATTAGTATTGAAACTCTAAGAGAACATGTGTCTTATCATTTCCTATTTTTATTGTAACACTAGAGATAGAGGGATAGATTCATGGACTCTCATTAATAAGATAACTTCTCATATTTTTGTATAAATAGGATAAGCTTTCTCCTATCAAAAAAATGTGAAAAAAATAGGAGAAGAAGAGAAAGGATTATAGAGTGTTTTGTAACAAGGATTGAGATGGAATGGGATGTAGATTTGTGAGTTTATCAATAAAGAAGTTCAGTCATCAAATGCTGGTTTGATTGCATTTCTGACAAGCTAGGAGTCAACCAACTTGGTAGTAGAGGGCCCCTGTTGCCAAAAGAAGTTTTTATTATGCTTTCTAGTCATATTTGTTTCAATTATGTTTAGTATTTTCCTGTTCATGCCTAATTTCTAGTTTTCAATAATTTAGGTGCAACTGTGTGGATTTTCCTTCCGAAATTTTTCCAAGGAGATAGTGTCTTCGGGATTGGAATAATGTTGAAGTGTTGAAAAACATGGTTTTTTAATTTACTACTTTCATAGTTGTCAATTTTTGTGTTTGACTAAGCATTTAAATCCATTTTTCCTATTTTTCAAATCTTATACTGAATGGTTAAATGTATTATAAGTGCAGTGGTTGAATAGGTTTCATTTCTTGTCATTTTCTTGCAAAGAATTAAGGGTGTAATTGATTTATCCGAAAGTCATACCAAGGGGTCACAAGCTTCAGGATTGGATGAGACTTGATAAGTTAATTATTCACTTAATTGGTTGTAGTTAGAAGATCCTCATTCCATTGCAACAAGCCAATCTCCTTAAATATCATTCTGAAAGAGACTAATCTAAATATAATTTGCAAGGATGATTACATGATTAGATTCAATGCAATGTTTGAGTTATCATCATGCTTTAGTTTAGATAGATGCAATGATTTCTTAGATACATTACCTCAAGGGGGTCACTCTCCACATATTGGGTAGATGGAGTAATTAAAGCATCTTAGGTAAATTTCAAATTCATTCTCTGTTTTAGATTTTAGAAACTAAAGCGAAAAAGGGTTGATTTCATCTCATAGGGCTTTGACCTAATCATTGAATGTTGAAACAACTTGAAGTACAATAGTTGACATATTTCCCTACTTTCATTTTTCAAATCGTAATTGAGTCATAGATCCATGGATTAGGTTTACTTACTAATTGAAGTACTTGCTTTACCTTTTTGTACAAAACTAGGTCTTAGAACTTTTCCATAAGTTTTGGTTTATTTTGTAGAAAAATCAACTTAGTTCATAACACTTCTTTTTCTAATTAGGTTCATTCTCACTTTTCTAAATAGCCTAGAATAGCACATTAAGGAATAAAAACACAAAACCCCCAAAACAATAAAGAAAAGCACAAAACAACGAAGTAAGAAGTAGGTTTCTTAAGCACATATAGTGCACCACACTTCATCAGTTTACTAGCCCTGGTCGATAATTTATGTTAGCAATTTAGGATGCTAAATTGACTAAACAACAGCTACCACAAGAATTGTTTTCAGCTGTTACTGGCTGTCTGACTACTGCACCCTGAAAAGGGGTTTTCACAATTAGATTTATTTTTGCTTTTATTTTATTTTGTTATTTTATTTTATTTATTTATTTTTTATTTTTTTAAACAGGTGTAACAGCTTCTGCAAAGGTGGTTTTCAACTGCTGCACTTATTGGAATTTCGGTTTTTAAGGCTGCATAGGAGAATGTTCCCCTGCTGTCGTAACATGAATATTAGAGTCTGTGACAATGTTGACAAATGATTCCTTCGAAGCAGGTTGATGATATAACCTTAGACGGTGCCCATCAACCAGTAAAGACATCTTAGCACTGTCAATGGTGACCAATTGTACAGTCCCATTGTCAAAGACCATATCCACTTCGTAAGGACCTAGCCATCTGGTGTAGAGCTTTCCATTGAAATATTTCAACCTTGAATCGTCCAAAAGACCCAAATATCCTTTCTGGAAATTTTTCTTCTTAATAAACCCATCATGCCATCTAAATATTTGCTGTTGAATGATCTCTGTCTGTTGAATGGCAACTAGTCGTTTCTCTTCCAACTCATTGAGTTGGTTCAATATTTGATTCTGTGCTATACTCAAATCCAAATCGACCTAAAATGTTGTTCGTAATGTATTTATTTCAAATTCTATGGGGAATAAGGTATTCTTACCATACACCAATTCATATGGTAAGAAGCCTATAGTATTCCTCCATGTTGTCCTGTAAGCCCACAGTACCTCTGGAATTTTCTCAACCCAATTTCTTCGGTAACAAGCTACTATATTTGTTAAGATTCCCTCAATGACTTTATTGGTGCTTTCTACTTGACCATTTGCTTGTGGATGATATGGTGTGGTGATTCTGTGATGGATTCCATACTTTTCAACTAACTTCTTAATCAAATGAGATGTGAACAGAGGACCCCCATATGTCACTATCTCTTTGGTTATCCCAAAGTAAACAAAAATATATTTAAACAGGAATTCTGAAACAGCCTGCTCTGTTGCTCTAGTTAGTGCCTTTTCTTCGACCCATTTGTGACATAATTGGTGCAGACCAATATGTATGATTTTTGTTGTGATGAAGGATTAATTGGCCCCAAAAATTCTAGGGCCCATTTCTCAAATGGTTCTATTACTATCTGAGGCTATAACGACATCTCATGTGATTTCAAAGGCTGGACCATCCTTTGGAAACTATCACATCCTTTCGTAAACTTCTTGGCATCCTAGAATATAGTTTGTTGAAAATGCAACAAGATGATGGAGCTTAGTGAAATGAAGTCGCCTTCACTAAGTGGGCCCGTAGGTTATTTTTGGCGCAAAGTCTATTTTTAGACTATGTCTATTTTTAGACATATGGATCATGGTCTATGAGTTGCAGGATGCTATTTATGGATGATTGGTCAAGTTGGTAAAAATAGATGGACCTCTATTTTTAGACATTGGGCGGAATCTATTTTTAGACTGCCGGGCTAAAAATAGAACAATCAAATATTATTAACCCTTAATAATATTTAGAATATAAACATTATCTTATCCTCTTGGAGCACTTCAGTTTGATGCTTGGATGTGGCACATGCAGCTGACAGAAGGAAATACGCTTTTCCTAAGGGTTAGTTGAGCTATTGCATGGTTGACTTCGGTTAGAACTCATGTGGCAGAGTTTGGTGGAGTTGATGAGACAGTTGGTGGAGTTGTGTTCGGTTTAACTTAGTTGAACTAGTTGTATTTAGTCTAATTGACAAATACACTAGTGATGAGTGGTGTGAATTAATTATTAATTAATTCACTAATTATTAACTCATAATTCAACTAAAGAACACATCAGTTAACTGCAATGCATGGACAGTTCAGTGGAGACCAGTGTTAGAGGTGGGTGAAAGGGTGAGTTTTCTATCAGTTGTGACTATTGGCTGTGCATGAGATTTGCACACACATTGATGGAGATTGCCAATGAGGATTGCGCAGTTGGAGCTAGTGGGATTCAAACTTGGATCTCATTCATTACTCACTTGGATTGCGCAGTAGAGGCAGGCAGACTTGTGGAGAAGATTTGAACCCATGACTTGTTCAAATCTCAGTGAGTTTGTGTGTAACTTTCTGGAGATAGTACTGAGTACTTGTGAGGAGTATTGTGCTATGTATTGTTACATGTTCTCTATCATTATAATAAGAGGATAGTTGGGGGTTTTCAGCTATTTCTTTCCCCATTACATATTGTGTTGATATGTGTGCTTGATTATTGTTTTATGAGCGCATGCGACTGTTTCTATTTCCGCATATTGATGATCAATTGTAGAAGAGGTTATGTATTATGCATGAAGCTTAAATAGTGTATAATCAGGATAATCTTGGTGAATAATTCAGCAAATTATTCAAATTTCTACATAGTTTTCCAGTAGTACCATGTTGAGAGTACTTTATGTCTTATCCTCTTGTCAGTGAAGTGTCCTCCACAAGGTTCCTCATGACAAACCTTTAGGATCTCAAATAGCCCATCTTCTCTAACACATCGACTAATCTAAAAATCTGGCCCGGTGTGATAGAGATTGCCTTCTATCCAGGAGTAGGTGGCACTCTATTGTATAATACTCCTTCTTTCCTTGGAAGACAATTGGTGTGGGAATTTTCCTGTAGCAAGGTAATTGGCTATATCCGCATACCATGGTGGGTGAGTAGAGATGGAAAAAAGATATTCATCTGGAAAATAATCCTCAGTAGCAGCGCAATCATCACTTATAGTTAATCTAGAAAGGAAATCAACAACTACATTATCTTTTTTGGGTTGATCTAAAATAGTAATATCAAATTCTTGTAAGAGCAATAACCATCGTGTAACTCTACCATTAGTAATAGGCTTGTTCATTAAAAATCAAATTGTAGCATGGTCAATGTGTACAAATACTTGGTACCCGGTGATGTAGTGTCGGAATTTGTTGATAGCATGCACTACTGCTAGGAATTCCTTCTTAGTAACAATATAGTTTATTTCTGTTGGGGTTAAGTTCTTACTGATGTAATAAATGGCATAAGGTTTCTTATCCTCCAGCTGCCCCAAAAAAACACCCACAGCCATGTCAGATGTGTCTGTAGCAATAAGAAACGAAAATTCTCAGTTTGGTCCTCGTAAAACAGGTGTTTCTGTTACATAGTTCTTCAACTTTAAAAAGGCTTGCTCACACTTTCATGTCCACAAAAATTCCACATCTTTCATAAGTAATGAAAATAAAGGAGATGTAGTCTTTGAAAAATTCTTTATAAACCTCCTATAGTATCCTGCATGTCCCAAAAAACTACGTACCTCTTTCGGAGTCTTAGGAATCGGGATTTTCGAGATTACCTCAATTTTTGCAGGATCTACCTTGATTCCATCTGCTGAAATGAAATTTCCTAGCACAATTCCCTCGGTCATCATCATGTGGAATTTTTCCGTGCTCAGAGAAAAATTAGTTTTTTCACAACATTCTAGCACTTTTTCCAAGTTAGCTAATGTTGTCTCAAAGGCATCCCCGTAGGGTGTAAAATCATCCATAATATTTCAAGAAAATCATTCAAAAGATCAGAAATTTCCTAATCCAGGCGGATATTGGTGGTCACCTGCCTATTCCACTTGGGGCCCCACCATTGTCCCTTTCAATTTTTCAGTTTCGGCACAACTTACTATTTTTAGTAGTTTTTCGGGTCCTGAACTTCTAGAGCTATTTTGAGGCCCTAAACGAAGTTTTTTGGGAAAACGGAGAGCAACATGGGTCCATGTACCAATGTTGCTCATTCAAAATTTTTATTCCTCACATATATCTTTCTAATGAGGTATGGTACGCGTAAAACGGAGATCGTATGCCAAAGTTACGCCCCTGGGAAGTTGAAACACCAATTTACCCAAACGGGGCCCATAGTTTTGGCGCTTCATCTCCTAGGGTTAGGGTTTTTGGCTGTTTAGGATTTCCCATTGTTTCTAAATGATAAATAGGCCCTCGAGCCTCATTGTAACACAGTTCAGAGGCCTGTAGCCGCCACATCTCTTCTCAGAGATAGCTACCGGCGCCCTAGCTAGTTTTATTTCCATTCTGTCTGTAAGCAAATTTCAGTTCTTTGATATTAATGAAATGAAGTGTTATTTCTGCTGCATCTCTGTATTTATGGTTATATGTTTATTACATTTGCATTCTGCATAAATCGGGATTAGTGTTATCGGATCGGTCTGGTTTTCTCGATCCTTCTTTGCAATTCATGAGTCGGGGTATAAGGGAGTTATAGGGCTCGATACGGGTGGGTTTCCTTTTGCGAATCGACTCGCAAACACGACGAACGCCCATGGGGGATGAAAATAAAGATGAGGGAGTAGGAGATCCTATCAAAATATTGCTTGAGGAGGCCCTCGAAAAAAAAAGGAACGCGATGATGGATAACTTTGCCAGATCCTTCAACGGCTGCCCACCGGCAGTGCATCTGCGTCCAGCAGCCACTCTGGAGGTGCGACTCCTTTTAAGGTACAAGTAAATTTTGACATTCCAATATTTGAGGGTCAAATAGATGCAAATTTCATAGATAGATGGTTGAATCTATTAGAAGGATATTTCACGGTTCATGACTTTTCCGATAGGGAGAAGATTATTTTTGCACTCCTCAAAGCTGCCCCCCATGTCAAGGACTGGTGGGAAACCCACTGTGAGAAAATGGATGAGACAGAACCCTCTCTATTCTCAGCTGTACCCACTTGGAATTCTTTTCGAGACACCATAAAGGAACAATACTATCCAGTGGGGAGCTATGAGGACAAGTACATACAATGGACCACGCTGCGACAACAAAGGGATCAAGATGTGCATGAGCTGACGAATCTGTTCCATACCCTGCGCACCAATTTGGGTATCAAATATTTAGAGAAACATATGGTGCTAAAGTATCGTAGTTGTCTCCACAGATACATTCAGCAGGAAATGGAGTTCATCGACATCTCCTCGCTTGGTACGGCATACCGGTATGCTACCAAGATTGAGCAGAAATTCAAATAGAAGAAGCGAGACTTTGGATCTGCAAATAAAAAGCAAGGGAAAGGTGCTCCCAAACCGCAAAACAAAGGACAGAGCCAAGGCATGGCGACTTAAGACAACCTGTCGAAGCCACAAGCAAAGAACAACACCACAAAGCCAAAGAAGGACATGGGAAAGTGGTGTGAGTTCCATAAGAGCTCCACTCACAACACAAGTGAGTGTCGGGCCAAGCAGTTGCTAGTGGCCAAGATGAGGGCACAAGGTGGATGCAGCTATAAGATCTGTGAATCGAGAACCTAACAGGGAATGACAAAGGAAGCAGTTATTGATGCAGAGCCCAATGCCACTGTTGCCACTACGAAGATCCAGAAGGAGGAACCGAAAGATCCAGAGGAGGAGGAACATCTCTTCCACTCCCAGATGTGGGTAAAGGGCTCCCCGGTACAGTTCATTGTCGACAACGGGAGCCAAAAGAACCTCATTTTAGTAGATGTCGTGAAGTGGTTGGGCTTGTCGACCACAACTCACCCACATCCATACGCCATTGGGTGGCTTCACCAAGGACAAGATCTTCGCGTCAGCTAGCAGTGCCGCCTTCCCTATAGCATCAAGCCCTTCACGGATGAGGTGTTATGTGACGTTGCTCCTATTGATGATTCTAATGTATTATTAGGACAACCATACTTGTGGAAGCATCATGCTGTGTATGAGTCTCGGCCTCGCGCTGTTATTGTTACTTTGGGAAATAAGTTGTACAAGATACAGTAGGTACCACCTCCTATCGCTATCTCTTTGGTTACTACAAAAAATGCAGTTAGCTCATTTCCAAAACCTGGAAATTTGTTTTCCCGATGATCCACCCTCAGGGAAAGAAGAATACTATGGCCATGACCTCTAGACAAGGCTCCTCCGCATGACAACAACAAATGGACGAGGTCGTGGAGGAGTACGGGGACATCTTCACCTCACCTGAAGTTCCTCTCTTCTTAATAAGGTCCTTTGATTGATCTGACCCAGTCTTGCTTCTACCCAATGGACTGATCTATCGACGCTCTGTTCTGGAAAATGATGAAAACAAGAGGCAGATTCAGGAGTTGTTGCAGAAAGGTCACATCAGACCAAGTTCATCGCCCTGTGGGAGCCTAATCGTGTTGGTACAGAAGAAGGATGTGACATGGAGAATTTGTATTGACTATCGGGCGCTGAACAAGATCTATACGGAATGAGTAGAGTCCAGCAGGATTGATGACCTTCTGGACCAACTCAAAGGGGTGAAATATTTCAGCAAGATCGACTTGAAGTTTGGGTATCACCAGGTACCAATTGAACCCTCTGATGTGTGGAAGACTGCCTTCAAAGCCAAGGAAGGCCTTTTCGAATGGTTGGTCATGCCTTTCGGGTTGACGAATGCTCCTGCAACCTTCATGAGGATGATGGAAAACATCTTGCGGGCATTCACCAACTCATTTGTAGTGGTGTACTTGGATGACATTCTGATCTTCATCCAGACTTGGGAAGAGCACCTTCACCACATCCAACAAGTCCTCCAAACACTACGACAACACAAGTTGTGTGCCAATTTGGAGAAGTGCACTTTTGGCATGACCCAGGTTCAATATCTAGGATAAATTATTGCGTTCAGAGAGTTGCCTTGGGGATCTGGCAAGATCCAGATCATTCTCAGTTAGCGGCCCCAAACACTATATGAGCTTGCAGCTTTACGGGTCTTGCTAATTTCCTCGTAGGTTTTGTGTTTGGGATTCTCTCATATCACTTGGCCCTTGGAGTCAAGTCCTGCCAAGGGGGGAGCGGAGACGGATTCTTTTCGTCAAAACCTCCAATGAAGGCGTTCACAGGTGAAAAATCACCTGCATTGCGCCCCGTGCTCACGTGCAGGACTTGCAACAGCCATTTGAGATCGAGACCGGATGCCTCGACTATGCTCAGGAAGTTACTCAACAGGGACATCCAGTGGCATATCACAGTGAGACATTGTCTGACACAGCTCGCAAGTATCCCACTTATGAAAAAGAAATGTATTCCATTATGCAAGCTTGTCGACAATGGAAGCATTACATTTTGGGGAAGGAAACAATCATCCACATAGACCACCGCCCCTGCAGTGCATACAGACACAAGGGAAGTTGTAGAATGATCGCCATCATAAGTGGTCCACATATCTGCAACAGTTTCATTTGAACATCAAGTACAAGAAGGGTACCACTAATAATGTTGCAGACTGCCTTAGCCAACCACCGATCGTGGCGCTCACCACCATTCTTAACTTTTGTGGGCACGAGACTTCTGATTGGCCGCTTCTCTATGAGAGTGACCCAGAATTCGGCTACACTTACAAGGCACTCTTGGGGGGTACACACGTTCCAAATTTTCACCTCCAAGATGCACTTTTATGTCACCTAGGACACCTTTGTGTTCCTTCAAGTGAGCGTGCCAAGATGATATGGGAAGCACACTACAGTCGATTCACTAGGCATTTTGGGGTCGAGAAAACAGTAACAGTACTGCAGAATTATTTCTATTGGCCAAACCTTCGAAAGGATGTTGAGAAACACGTCAAATCCTGCACTGCTTGTGCCATTGCCAAACCGACCATCAAGAAGCAAGGCCTATATACTCCGCTACCTACCCCTAGTCGACCTTGGGAATCCATCTCCATGGATTACATGTCAGACTTTCCTTCTACTAAGCATGGAAATGACTGTGTTTTCGTGGTCGTCGATAGGTTCTCGAAGATGGCCATTATGGCGGCCTGCAAGAAGAATATCACAGCAGAAGCCACTGCTAAAATCTTCTTTGAACGAGTGTGGGTGCACTTTGGGATCCCACAGTCTATCATATCAGATCAGGATAGCAGGTTCCTCAGCACATTTTGGTCTAGCCTCTGGTCAATGTTGGACACCAAGCTCACCAAGTCCACATCTTTCCATCCCCAAACAGATGGCTAGACAGAGGTCGTCAACAGAATGATTGTACACATTCTGCGCATGTACAATTCTAAGCATCCATGCACATGGGACGAGAGCCTCCCCTATGTACAACATAGTTATAACCGAGCTCTCCACAGTTTAATCGGCCATATCCCCTTTCAGGTGGGCTTGGGATTCCAACCACTATGTCCCATTGACGTAGCCATGCCATTTGCAGTGACTCAGGCTGGTTCGGCTCATGTCTAGTCTGAAGTTGACAAAGAAAATAGCTTCATCGAGCGCATTCAACACATATGCCAATAGGTTCATGATATATTGGACAAAGCCAATGCCAAGTACAAGCAACGCCATGATCAACACCGGGTGCCACACAACTTCCAGGTGGGTGACAAAGTATGCCTACATTTGCAAAAGGAGTGCCTCACTGGACCCCACCGCAAGCTTCGCCTGCTCCGATATGGGTTGTACACCATCACCAAGGCTGTAGGGAACAATGTCTTCGAGCTCAGTATTCCACCATTCCTTGGTCTGCACCTAGTCTTCAATGTGGGTCGCCTTCGTCCTTACTTCTCACCTCTACTGGACACCTATGACATTGCAGAACAACTCACACCAACAGAGTTAAACCCAGACTGCATGGAATAGGCACCAAAGATTGTATCATGGACATGAAAATCAATAACACTCGCCAACAGAAGATCCAACTGTATCGAGTTGTCAAAGCTGGCCAAATCTTGCACCAAGGAAAGTGGTTCACCAGGGACCAAGTTCAGCAGAAATTTCCTCATCTCATGGAGGAAATTAACGCAATGGGGACCATTGCTTCCTAAGGGGGGAGGAATGATCCAGGTGAATATTGGTGGTCACCCGCATATTCCACTTGGGGCCCCACCATTGTCCCTTTCAGTTTTTCAGTTTCGGCACAACTTACTATTTTTAGTAGTTTTTTCAGGTCCTGAACTTCCGGAGCCGTTTTGAGGCCCTAAACGACGTTTTTTTGGGAAAATTTGTATTCCTCGAATAGATATTTCTAACGAGGTATGGTACGCGTCAAACGGATATCGTATGCCAAAGTTACACCCCTGGGAAGTTGAAACACCAATTTACCCAAACGGGGCCCATATTTTTGGTGCTTCATCTCCTAGGGTTAGGGTTTTGGATGTTTAGGATTTTCCATTGTTTCTAAATAATAAATAGGCCCTCGAGCCTCATTGTAACTCAGTTCAAAGGCCTGTATCCACCACATCTCTTCTCAGAGATAGCTACTAGTGCCCTAGCTAGTTTTATTTCCATTCTGTCTGTAAGCAAATCTTAGTTCTTTGATATTAATGAAATGAAGTGTTATTTCCGCTGCATCTTTTTATTTATGGTTATATGTTTATTATGTTGCGTTCTTGCATAAATCAAGATCATTTCCCTTTGAAAGGTTGCTGGTGCATTACAGAGACCAAAGGGAAGGACTCTGTATGCAAAAGTACCCCATGGACAACTAAAGGTTGTCTTGAATTGGTCTTCTGGTGCAATCTGTATTTGATTATAGCCACTAAACCCATCTAGAAATGAAAAGGTTTTTTTTTCCAGAAAGAGTGTCCAAGACCTGATCAATAAATGGTAAGGTAAAATGGTCTTTTTGAGTGGCCTGGTTAAGTTCTCTATAGTCGACACAGACTCTCCATTTTCCATTCTTCTTCGGAACTATGAAAAGCGAAGACACCCACTGACTGTCAGAAATGGGGTAAATGAAATTAGCATTAAGGAGTTTCTATAATTCTTCTTGTACTATCTCCTTAAGTGAAATGTTCATTCGACACTGAGGTTGTATAATAGGTTTGCAATATTCTTTAAGGTAAATTTAGTGAGTACGTAGGGCAGGATGGATTCCTTTCATATCAGTATAGTCCCATGCAAATGAATTTTTTATTTCTGTAACAGCTGTATCAAAAATCTATTTTGTTCAGAATTCAGGTTAGTATTGATGCTTAAACATTTTCCAAGTTCGATTTCAACGAGACTGCTGATAGTAAGTGGAGTTGTTTTCAAATGTTCAATAATTACATCATATTCCTCATCATCTTCTCCCAAATCTCTAATGGAGGCAACATGGAGTGAATTACTGATAAAACCATTAATGATATTATCCTCTGTTTCATCCTTAAAGTATTGTGCTTTTCCAAGCGTGAGAAGAGGTAGGGAAATATCAGATTCAGGTGCAAATTCGTCCCACCAGGGACTACTCGAATCCATATGAGGTTTTGTTGGGGGATAAAGGTTCAGGTTCTGATTGGCTTGTCTATCTGAGATCACCATAGATCCAGACCTACATCCGATACATACATCTATAGTGGCTAGCCATGGTTTTCCCAAGATTAAAGGATGACCCCCCAAATTGGATTTGGTTTGCAAAATGAGAAAGTCAGCTGGATAGTTCCAGGAGGCCACAGTGATAACCACATCTTCAACCATTCCTTCAGGCTTAACACGAGACTTATCTGCTAGTTCAAGCACTGTAGATGTAGGTATAAGTCCATGAAGTCCTAGAGAGATGAAGAGGTCTTTAGTCATGACATTAATAGTTTCCCCTAGATCAATCAAGGTATTGGTTATGGGATGATTGTCAATATGGACAGTCACTGTGGGGTTTCCCTGGTTTCCTCCCAGGTCTTTTGACACATATATCCCTCACTATTTTAGCATAGATAGGCACTTATTTAAGAGCTTGTAACAGTGAAATCTGTACATACAAATTTTGTAGCTCCTTGAGGAATTCAGATTCAGGTTGTAAGACCAGCCTAGTTTCAATTAATTGTTGAGGGTATGGGGGATTCTAAATGCTAACAGCTAAGTCAGCTACCACATATGTACCAGCCTTAATCAGATTGGCTGTTGTAGGAACAAAAAACCCTCCTAAGCTAGTTGTTACAGGTGTAACAGCAGGTGTTGTATCAACTGTTACATGTGTAACAGCTACCTCAGAATCGTCCATATCCTTCCTGGGTGATTCACTTTCTTTGATAATAATGGGAGTATGTTCAAATCTGATTACTTTCCCTGATCAAAGATGAACCTCATTAAGTCCGATAGGAGTAATAAGATAAGTCTGGAGGGTAACCGAAGCATCCATGCTCTAGGCTGCCTTATTATTTGGATTGGGGTTAGGTTGCACAGGTAATTGGGGTCGGACAGAAGGTGTAGGATTTAGAATAGAAGGCAGTTGTAATTGCTATTGTTGCATTGGTATTGGAGGAGGTACTATACCTTGGCCATTTCCTCTCTAGTTTTGGCCCCAAAGATTGGGTTGCGATGGAGGAAATTTCATTGGTGGAGGAGATGGCCACTGGTTTCATGGTGAAGGAAATTGTGTTGAGGAAGGAGTAGGATACTACCATGGGTATTGCTGACTATTATAAATGTTATTACAAGGATAAAAAGAAGAAAAATTTGAAGGCATACCTGTAGGTCGCGACTGCCATGGTCTCTTTGATCCGATAAAATAAGAATATTGAACATCCTCACTTGATTCTTGAAGTACCGCCTTCATTCTGGGAAAATCAGGACATTGATTCATAGAGTGCTCCAACTCACAGATGTTGCATAGGTTGACACTATTTAGTCCACATTCTCTTTCCAAATGTTTCTTTTTGCATCAGGGACAGAATATTGCTAAGGTTTCTTCAGCTTCTGCTTGTGCCTTCTTGACTTGTACCGTAGTCTGAGTAGAGAGAGTGCTAAGGAGGTTGGCTTTAAAATCCTCAAATAAGTTCCCAATCTCTACTCTGGTTACACCTCCACTTGTGGACTTCTGTATCCAAAGTGAAGGGTCCCGAACTGAAACTCTCCCCTTGACCGATCCTCTTGAGCTACACAGGCAAAGCTTCATTATCTCATCAAACGTTTCTTGTGATATGTTTCCTTTTCCTATTATGTTCAGATGTTCCAGAAAATCATCTCTTAAACCTCTTAAGAATATTCGCTTTAGAATTTCTAGATCTAAGTTACTAAACTTAGACCTCTGTAAATTGTAGTGGAATCACAGATAGTCTTCCAGGCTTTCCTCCTCCTTCTGTGCAATTCTGAAAATTTCGTCCTTCAAATCCTTGGTTTGGTAGTAGTCCTGATACTTAAAGAGGAAAGCCTCTCTCATGTCATTCCAAGTTCAAATTGTGCTAGAACCATATCTCATGAACCATCTTAATGCTTCTCCTTTCAGAGTAGTAGGGAATAATTTCAGCTTCTGGGCATTTGAAGTATAGTCATAACCTATACACAACACATCGAATTCGAACAGAAAGGTATCAGGATCTTCAACAGCCATCTCCTGAAAGGATGGTAGGGATGATAAAGGGATATTATTCATAGGAGCCTCATCACGTGTTACTACTATTAGGAATTCAAAAGTAACAGAGCTATCTGTCTTGACATTCTTGTCCCCCATGGTTGATTCTTCCTAATGGGATGAACTGGCCTCAGAGTGCACTGGAGATTGAAAAATAGAAGGATCAGGCTACTCTAGGATCAACTTCTTAATAGCACTACCAGCTTCCAATTGATGATCAACTGACCGTTGTTCCTGAGGTCCCTGATGATCCCCACTGGTCTCTCTGTGTCCTTCGATTCTCAGATCCCGATCAATAATTATCCACTGTTGTTTTGAATCTATATTTTTGATATTAGGAGTGGATATGATGCTCAAAGGATGGTGAAGTCCAGACACGGAAGACACTGATGGTCCAGGCCTTGATATGGTAGCTGCTTTCTATGGTCCTGTCTTCCTATTATCTCTGTATGACGTGGATTTTTCCCTTTCTACCATTGAAATTAGATCTCCAAAGAATGTTTTCCTTCCCAAATCTGCACTCTTCTTTTCCTTCTTAAGACCCGTCTTTCTTGTAGTCAGTAGAGTGGGGGGTGTTTTTCGATGTTGATGTTGTTCTATCGGCACACATGGGCCCTATGCGTATCAATTCATCCTATAAGTGCTTCAATTTCTACAGCAGTGAGCCCGCCCAAGTTTGTTAGGGCGATGCGCAGGTACTTACCTCTCGTCTTACCGCCTAGTGACTATATAGCTGAAGGCACCCTAAAAAAACGCCCAAAATTCAATTCCTAAGTGTCCCAGCAAGACATTTATGAGCCCGCTCAGGTTTGTTAGAGCGATGCGCAGGTTCTTACCTCTCGTCTTACCGCCCGGCAATTGTGTCACTGGAGACACTCTAAAAAAACAAAATGCTCATAAATTCAACCTCCTAAGTGTCCCAGCAAGACATTGGTGAGCCCGCTCAAGTCTGTTAGAGCGTTGCGCAGGTTCTTACCTCTTGTCTTACTACCTGGAAATTGTGTCGTTGGAGACACTCTATGAAAACACAAGGAAATTGCACTTCTAAGAAACAACTCTGATTAATTGGATCGTCATTTCCATCCCCGACAACAGCGCCAAAATTTTGGGCTATATAAATCAATATTAAATGACTGAACAACACACATTTAATTATCAATCCAGGGAATTCTGTTTATTCCAATGACAGTTGTACTGTCTGTCTTGATACACCAACCAGAAGCAATTCCAAAGAAAAGAAATCGTTGATGAAGTAAATGCTGGAAATAAATCACTCATGCATAAATAAAAGGGTATACAAGATTGAAATCACACTTCAATTGATCTGTCTAACTCACCACACAACAAGTACCCAACTGGTATTTCCAGTATCATATGTGTAACAACATATAAAGTATTTAAATCAAAGCAGATATATTCTCAGTTGAACAACAACAACAACACTCTATTGATACATAAAATGAAATACGATTACATACACACAACTACTTTAATCACTGCAATCCCTGCTAAGAAGGAGGGCCCTTCCTCCCTAGTAGGGCGCAGGTAGAGAAAGAAATTTAATGTAAAATAAATATAATGATGCATGTAACAAAAATAACAGGATAATCTTTATTAATTTGAAAAAAATTACAGAGCCAAAATAATGTTGTTCTCCGCTTACGTCTCGACCTCTAGGGCCGAGAACTATATAGTGGTTACATCAAAAAATCTAGGGATAGACTATTCATGAGAACCTTATGATTCTCATGCTGATCGAAATAGAACACATATAGTTATAACCACTTCCTAATAAAGTTCTGACTAGAAAATAAAAGATTACAATGGAAACCACCCTTAGGCTGTTATCCCAAAAATACAATTCTAAACAACTTCTACAACTATTGTAATGGAATAAAAGCTATAATTTAATGGCCAGAGGACAAATCATCAACAAATATTGACGAGATCAGTCAACGGTACAACTGTATCAACATTTCTCCAATGAGTCTGTAACAGTAGTTTGCCAACAGGTCTGTAACAACATGGTGTAACAACATCGCTTTGCTATAACAACACCATCTGAACTGCTCCTGTGAACTTTGTGTTTGGGACCTTTGGTGCTACAAATGACATCTGAAAATACAACACAAAGACCATCGATCTTCTCCAAACATTCACCATTAATTATTCATAAAAAGGTATAATATATCATAATAATTGGTGAATTGGAAAAGTACCGAAAGAAAGGTGAAACAACACAAGTTAAGGTAAAAGGGTAGGATAAATGGGTAAATATACTCCCATTGGTTATGGTTATGAGGTTGGACAGAATTATCATTAGGGAAAACTTGGTGGCCAACTACAACAAAGTCTCCTCTAAAATCATTCCATCAGCAGCCTCAGATCACAAACCAGTCTCCATTGAACTTGGAACAACTGAAAAATGTGGGCCCCTTCCCTTCAAATATAATCAACTATGGAGAAGTCATGAAGAGGTAAAACAAGAGGTCAAAAGAATATGGAAGCAGAAAATTAATGGATCTCCTAGCTACATATGGGAAACAAAACTAAAAGCCACCAGAACAAGACTAAAAGATTGGGAAAAGGCCAACAATAAGGAACTACAAAGAGAAAAAGAAGAGTTCCAACAAGAATTAGCAAATATACAAGAGGAAATGGAAAACATGGATAGCACAATAGAAATTCAAGCAAAGGAAAAAGAGACCCATTGGAAAATTTATAGGAATATCAGACAAGAGGAAGAAACATGGAGGTTGAATTCAAGGCAGCTATGGATACAAGCTGGTGGCAAAAACATTGTATTCTTTCACAATTTAGCCAAAACAAGAATGATAAAAAAATACTATAGAAAAAATCACAGGAGAAGGAGGGATGAAAATAAAGGGGCAAGAAGACATAAAAAAAGAAGTCTTCCAACATTTTAAAATTCTTCTAATAGATGTGGACAACTAAGAAAATCCGAAGGAATTCTTAATGCATATTCCAAAATTAATTGATGAGGAAACAAACAAAGATCTCTCTAGAGAAGTCACTGAAAAATAAGTAATGACAGTTGTATGGGACCTTCATCCGAAAAAGGCCCCGGGCCCAAATGGATTCCCTATCTCTTTCTACCGCACATTCTAGCATGCAATAAAAAATGACCTATTAAAAATGATTAGATACGTCATCAAAAATAAAAAGGTGGGAGGATTCACAAATTCTACCTTTCTCGCCCTCATTCCAAAAGACTCCCACCCCTCCACTCTCAATATATTTCGTCCAATCTCCCTTTGTAATGCTTCTTGCAAGATCATTTCCAAAATCTTAGATGGAAGACTTAAACCTCTTCTCCACTCCCTCATCTCTGAAAACCAAGGAGTTTTTGTCCCAAACTGTCAAATTGTTGACAACATCATCCTTTTCCAAGAGGTCCTTCACTCAAGTTACTCCCACAATGAACAAGGCTTTATTCTAAAAATGGACATGGCCAATGCATTTGATAGAGTCAATCTCACTTATCTTTCTACTATTCTAAATATATTTTTCTTCTCCAAAGACTTCATAGGTGTTGGGCTATATAAATCACTATTAAATGACTGAACAACACACATTTAATTATCAATCCAGGGACGTTTGTTTATTCCAATGGCAGTTGCACTGTCTATTCCATTACACCAACTTGAAGCAATTCCAAAGAAAAGAAATCGTTGCTGAAGTAAATGTTGGAAATAAATCACTCATGCAGAAATAAAAGGGTCTACAAGATTGAAATCACACTTCAATTGATCTATCTAGCTCGCCAGACAACAAGTACCCATTTGGTATTTCTAGTATCATATGTGTAGCAACATATAAAGTATTGAAATCGAAGCAGATATATTGTCAACTGAAGAGTAGCAACAACACTATATTGATACATAAACTAAAAGACGATTAAATACACACAACTACTTTAATCACTGCAATCCCTGCTAAGAAGGAGGGCCCTTCCTCCCTAGCAGGGCACAGGTAGAGAAATAAATTTAATGGAAACTAAATAGAATAATGCATGTAATAGCAATAACAAGATAATCTGTATTAATCTGAACACAATTACAGAGCCAAAATAATGTTGTTCTCCGCTTACCTCTAGACCTCTAGGGCCGAGAACTATATAGTGGTTACATCAGAAAATCCAGGGATAGATCAGTCATGAGAATCTTACGATTCTCATTCTGATTGAAATAGGACACATATAGTTATAACCACTTCCTAATAAAGTTCTGACTAGAAAATAAAATATTACAATCGAAACTGGCCTTAGTTTGTTATCCCAAAAATACAATGTAAACAACTTCTACAGCTATCGTAATGAAATCATAGCTATAATGTAATGGCTAGAGGATAGATCAGCAACAAATATTGACAAGATCAGTCAATGTTACAACTGTATTAGCAGTTCACCAATGAGTCTATAACAGCAGAGTGTAACAATAGTTTTCTGGCGGGTCTGTAACAACAAGGTGTAACAACATCGCTTTGTTGTAACACCACCATATGAACTGCTCCTATGAACTTTGTGTTCACGATCTTTGGTGCTACAAATGACATCTGAAAAGACAACACAAAGACATCAATATTCTCCAAAAATTCACCATCAATTAGTCATAAAAGGTATAATATATCATAATAATTGGTGAATTGGAAAAGTAACGAAAGCAAGGTGAAACAGCACAAGTTAAGGTAAAAAGGTAGGAAAAAGGGGTAAAGATACTCCCATTGGTTATGGTTATGAGGAAAAATAAGGAAGATAAGTGTAGGAAAAATGTACAAAACTAGCACCCAAAAATAGGCACAATCAAGGCTTACACTATTGTGCCATGGATAGCCCCTCTTGTTAACAAAAGAACTTGTGAGTACTTTCAAAGCTCTATAGGACTCCGATAAGGCTGCCCCTTGTCTCCCTTCCTCTACATTATAATGGATGGTTCCCTAAGCAGAAAGTTGGAGCACAATAGAAGAAACTCTTCCTTGACAGGCCTAACCATAAGCAGAGGTACTAAAAGAATCAACCATTCACTATTTGTAGATGACACCCTTCTCATGGGAGGTGCATCTTGCATAGTTGCACGAAGATTTAAATTTGTCCTAGAAAATTTCATGGATGTCTCGGGAGGGCTGATTAACAATGGGAAAAGGTCTATATACAGCTGGAATACCCCACTAAGAAATCTCCAACGAATGTCACAAATTCTGGAAATTCCCTTCCAGAATAACTGGAGCTACTTCCAATATCTCGGGCTGCCAATCCCCAATAAAAATTAAAAAACCGAGATATGGAGCAAGTATGCTGAGAACATGAAAAATAAAATCCGAGCATGGGGAATGATATGGTTAAACCAAGCAAGTAGAATCATTCTCATCAAATCAATGCTTTCAACTCTACCACTATATCAGTTTGCCTTAATAACAGCACCAACAAGCATACACAAGAAAATTGAAATCATCATTAGAAACTTCCTATGGTAGGAAGGTAAATCAGAAACAAAAAATTTCAGCCTTGTCAATTGGAACCAAGTTACTTCCCATTACAAAAATGGAGGTCTATCCATTAAAACTACTGGGACTATGAATCTGTCTCTGGGAACCAAGATTTCCTGGAGGATTCTCACTGGATAAAGATGTTGGTGGAAAGCAGCCTTAGAGGCAAAATATCTCAATGCCCCAAGAATTTCCCTATTGGAAAGAAGCCCTCCCATAATACCGTGCTCCCAAATCTGGAAACTTATCTCTGACACAATTCCAATGATCAAGGAAAACATATCAAAAAGGCCAGGGAATGGAGGAATAATCAGCTTGTGGACTGATATCATCATGGGAAATCCTCCCTTGGGTAGCAACCTATATATTCATGATTTAAAGAGTTGGATGACAGTGGAAGGTTACACAAAATTGGGGGACATATCCAAATGGGAGAACGATAGAACTTGGAAACAATGGACATACCCAACTTGCCTATTGACCTCACTGACCAATGGAACTCCATGATTTCTCTCTTATTGGGAGTTTCTCCTATTGCCAAAAATATTAAATGCAGTCAATTTAGGCTATGCTAAGATTCAAGAACAGCAGAGGAAACAAGAATGGCAGTACTAGAAGTATGCTTGGAAGGTGGAAACTCTCCCAAAAATCAAGATTTTCCTTTGGACCCTCCTTCATAGAAAATCTCTCACAGTGAAGAATTTAAAAAATAGGGGAATCCACAAACCATATCAATGTCCACTTTGCTTGCGGGAGGAAGAAACCATTCAACATCTCTTCCTAGAGTGCTCTTTCTCTAGAGAGTGTTGGGAGAAAATTTTGTCTCCAATTGAAGTAAATTTGAATTACAACCTCCCTCTAAATCAATTCATAATCAAATGGAGGAGAAACTATCCCCACACCTTCAAAAACAAATTCACAATACAAAGGTTCTGGGCTAACATCCCTTCCTTCCTATGTTGGAAAGTATGGCTTGCTAGGAATGGGAAAGTATTCAAAAACAAAAACCCAACAGTGAATAGAGTGAATTCAAAGGAATGGGGTAAAATAACAAATTTTCTCTAAAAAAAAGGGTTAAATGGAATTAACATGAGTCATTTGCAGCATGATGAAAGAATTTGGATCATCTTTGCACTTAACAAAATCACAATTCACCAAATGGAAATAGTCATAAAGGCACTCCCAACCTGGAAAATCAAAAAGGAAGAGGAAGAATTTCAAAAATGGATTAATTACCTCAACAATCCCTACCTCTTCTTCGACGGAGCCTCCAAGAAGAATATGGTCAAAGCTGGATCTGGTGGAGTAACTTCCCAAAGAGACAACTCTTGTCCTATTCATTTTAATTGGGGGATGGGGACAATATAAAATAATAGAGCAAAGGCTTATGACCTTCTTCTAGGCATGGAAATTATAAAAGACAAGAAAATTCACAATGCAATAATTCTTGGGGACTCCTCTATTGTCATCCATGCAATGGTGAGTGGAAGTTTCCCAAAAAATGCAGCACTCTGCCGAATTTTGAGCAGAGCTAAGCAATATGAAGAACCTATTAGGAATATAGACTGCTACCATATCTTAAGAAGAAATAATAAACAAGCTAACATTTAGGCTAATTAAGGAGTCCACAGAATCATTGGGTAGGCTAAAATTGATGGTCATATCACCCTCCTCCCCATTCCCTGATGGAAATTCTCACTCCCTCTATCATGGTGAATCACCATCCATACACAAGACAACATCTCTGCAGTCATGACATGACCCGATCCACTGATTGTACTTGCCAAAATATCCTCAAATCTCTTATTCAAAATCCTCTAAATATCTTTCACATATTTATTCGAAGTACCCAAACTCAGAATCTCTGCAACCCTCCCGTGATCCACCATCATTACAACGCTCCTATCTTCTTAAATTTTCCTCTTTGTCCTCAAATCTCCACATCTGCATATTTTTTTTGGAATTCAAGAAAACCTCCTCTCCAACAGCTTGTTACCTCATCACCTTTGATTTCAAGCGCAACCTACCTCCATAGCTTAATTTATCTCAAACGCAGGTGCTTTTTTTATACACAGTCTTCAAAATGGGCATTGGCATTTCGCCTCTCTTTTCAACGTTTTCATCTTGACTCCATCTCTTCTATTCTTTCCCACATTTTCCTCCCTCTTCCATCATCTTCTCTCCATCTGTGAAAATCCACCATCCTGTCCTTCATATTTGCTATCAGAAATACTCTTAACAGACAAGGCTCCTCTACTGTCAATTTCAAAACAGTGCCATCTACTCCTCAAATAAAAGGTAGCAATACATTTTCTCTTTCCATCCTCAATCTCGTGGACTCCTCTGATGATAAAAATCATCCTTTTTCATTCTGCAGATCACATAGAGTGGTTATTGAAAGTTTTAGGAACTATATGCTTCAAGATAAGGTACGCACTAAAGAGGAAATGGCCCTCCTCCAACAGAAATGGAACACATGCAACAAGGACTTATTGGAGGTGAAAAATCGATGCACCCACCTAGAAGGGACTATCAATTATTTGCAAGATGTCCTCTCCAAAATATCAGAGCGAGGATCCAACTCTATGGACCAAGGGAGTGGCCATAGAGACAGCGAAAACAAAGTCAAAAAATGAATTCTCTCCCGCTATGGCTTTCTAAGTCTTGTCTACAGGTCATTAGGTGCTAATCTAGTTAAATATGAAAACAAAATGCATTCTCTTGCTAGAACAGTTTGTAAGACATTATAGTACAAATTCTATAGTATCCATTTCAGAAAGGCTTGTTAGAAGTAGTTGTAATAGTAGTACTCTATTAGCATCGCACTCCCAACATCTAAATCTATTTTGTAAGCTATGTGGAGTGATTTTGTATCGAGTAAGTTCCCTTCCTCTTCTATTTTTATGATAATATATCATAATCGAATTTTTATGAAAAAAAAAATCTTTTAAGAACATTTTTGTAATCATACTTGTCAAATGATTTATTAATATCCTTCGCAAGTTGGTCGAATAAATGGATAGAAGAAGTGGGTAATGCATGAAACCATCGATTACTATGACTTTCAAATGTGAGGGTGAGTAAACTAGCCATGAAATCCTTCCAATGTATTCTGTTAGAAAATAAAAAAATGAAAAACTTGAAATAAATGTTCATTAAAAGTTAATTTAACCTCGCCATCAAGCTTAAATTCGGATAGGTTATGAATAAATTCCACAGGGATGGTAATATTAAGCTCTTTAGAAAAACATCTCGGGATTATGATTTGGGGAAGAGACATTTTGAGAAAGACATTCAAAGCAGACTCAACAGGCACAACCTGTCATCTGGCCTCCTTCTAGCGCCATTGTTGAAAGTGATGTAAATCCATCAACTAAGGGGTATCCCTAATGTGAAGTTCCAATTAGACCTCACACCGTTTGGAGTATCGGCCAAGTTTCCATGTATTATTATAGATTTTCCTTGACTCTAACTATCAACAAAAGAGATAAACATGCGTGTGCCTTTGAAAAGCAAGTAAGTTTTCCTAGTGATTGTTTGGTTGTAAGTGTGTAAAATTTCTTCCACTAAGTAGGAAAAGAGTAAACTGAGCCTCTAAGAGAGAGGTAATAGTACCATCCTAGTAGAGACACACATAAACAAGAAGAATTCGTTCAAAATCCAACATAATAGTCCATAAATATGCAATGGTAATTGCAACCATTACAACAAGAAAGATTTTTGAATATCCAATGGAATAGTACACAAGTATGGGACATCAATAACAACCATTACAACACATTCTAAATAAGATAAGTACTAAAATAACCGAAATATTTTAACTACTTTAGAACAAATGAAAGAAAAAATGAAATAAAAATATTCACAGAGTAGTCTTACAAACATTCATAATCCATGTATGAAGAATGTGTTGGCCTTTAAGGATTTTGTTATTAAGTAAAAGTTCCAAGACACGTGTATACAATGAACATCACTAGCTTCAATAGTGGAGCGTTGGATCTAGTCCTTGATCCTCAAAATAAATAGCTTATATCTCTAATGCCTCGTGGGAGGAGCCAAGGTGAAAATTTCTTTGCTCATACAATGAGGGTGTATGTATAACCAAGAGGTGATACTTCACCTTCCTTATGACTCTTTAACTACCCTCATGACTATTTGACTTCCTATGAATTTTCGAATTTTCATGACTCTTCATATTATGAATGTGTCCTTTGGACTTCCACTTTACAATACATTTTGAATAGGTAATTACATAATCCAAAATAATGATGTGGTATGTGACAGGACATGACATGAAATTGATGACATGGACTGCAAGATTATGTGAAAGTGTTAAATTATCCTTCTTTCTACTTCTCTTTTTGTGTCCTATTGAAAATATGGTATGTGTTCTTCTTCTTCCTCCTCCTGATGAATTGACGATGAGGAGTCTTCCATGTGATATTCATCTTCATATTATTTTATATTTTGATGTTCCTTTGTCTTCTTGCTTGATTATCATCTTATCTCTTCAGCTCCATAAGTGTCTTCTAGCATTTCCTCCTTCTGCATCTCCTTCTTCATCATCTTTCCATAGCACGATAGAGTTCCTACATCTACAATCCACTCATGACAAGACAACATCCGTCTGATAAAACCTTAGTATAAGATGGTGCACATTGGTCCACTGACTAAGCCAAAACCCGGTGAAAAGCTGGAAAGAGGCTCAATAACTATGAAATTGTGCATCTTAGGTAGTATAGGGTGAAGCTTGAGCCTTGATATTTCACAATGCACAATTCAGGATGGATTGAGGAAGAAAACTGCACAGTCTGTGAGCTCAGAGTGACAGGTTGAGGGGATGGGCAATAGATCAGCCTATTGGGTTGTTTTGGAGGAGTGAGGAGCTTGGGTGATTGTGAAATTGTGTAGTTCAAGAGCTCAAGGCCAAGGCCTGAGCCTTAAGACTGCGTAATGCGTAGTATTGACTGGGCAAGAGAGAGAGAAATTGCACATTTTTTGGAGTCATAGCAGAATTGGCTGAGGGATTTTGATCAATTTCATAAAATTAATCATTTATGGGAGGCAAAGCAGGATTGGTGATTTCAGAGTTTTGCAGTTCAAAAGCTCAGTGTTTGATCTTGAGCTTAGAGATTAGGCAGTGCACATTTGGGGCAAGGCTGGAGGCCTGGATTGCGTAATTTTGGGAGCTTGCGCAGTGAAAAATCCTAGGAAGAAACAACTGCACATTGCGCATTGTTAAGGGAAAAGGATGTAGCTTGAGGGTTGGAACTGCGTAGTGCACAGTTGAGGAAAGTCGGATAAGGCGTTGCTGGGGAATTTCCAAAAATTAGCTAAATGTGATACAAAAGAGACTTATGTGAATAGTGATATGGCTTGACAGTGATCACACACTTGAAACACTTTGATGACACAACAACATAGATCCTCGGGAATAGGTTATCAACATATTTCCCTCAATGCAAAAAATTTGGAACGAATTTACGATAATTGCGACACTAAAGGTACACTTTGCGATCACCATGACGACACTTGTGCAACAATTCTTAAAAAATTGGGAATGAGTGAGACTAATGTTTACATTTTTAGACCAACTCAATCACACAAATATAACCCCTTGAAACCACTAGAACAAGAATTTATACATTTTTTGATAGCTAACATATGAAAAGATGACAATTTCTAATGTGCGAATTACTCTCATGATATGTCGCTGACAGCAAATGTAAAACATGCCAGAGTAAAGATAACATGAAAACGACACTAACTAGAGTGAAAGAAAGAAAAAGCGATAGCCGAAAACATGAAAATTACACTTGTGAAAACAAAGGTATGTGGAAGCAAAAATTTACAAAACTCACCAAAATGGAACTACAAACGCAACTATAATGTGAGAAACTGTCATTGTCTTTGCGCACTGACTCTCGACATGGATTGGGCATTGCAAAGGAAAAATCTTGATGGAAAGTGTTAGGTGTGTGCAATCTTAGGTAAAATAGTGTGCTCATACACTTGTTATGGAAAAAAAATGTGTGGGCAAGTGACTTCGACACTTCCAATCCAAAAAGGGAGATCAAAAAACCTCAGTTGACCAAGAAGTGGCTATGGAATGACCGATCGCAAGATCCACGATAGGCTCCAAAATTTGAGTGTACGCAAAATTTTGAAGGATTTTTGTCACATCAACAACACTTGGAAAAGGAAGCACATAAAGATAAGGTAAAATAAATTTCTCCTCTATTTGAACATACTTCTGACAATGACATTCCAGTACCTCACATTTCTATACATAATGATAGTGTTCCCTTCTTTGTGGAAAAAGACATTATTAATGCATTAAAAGAAGAAATAGTTGAACTAGAAGTACTAGAAAGGAGTGTAAAAGGATAAAACGAGTCTTGTGAATGGTAATCCACCATTTTTCTAGTCATATTTGATCCTCTTCTTCCTGTAAACATACCATGTCAAATAACCAAATATAAACATAATCAACATACCTCAATGATGTTAAGGGGAGGCTATATCGTCTGCAAAATCAATCCATATTATCACGATACATGTATACACATCATCATATCAATATAATGACATCATGTAAGATAATACCAACTACATACCATGACCTCATGCACGATAACCATAACCATGAAAATTCATGCATAGCAACCATATAGACGCTGACTTGCATGCATGAAAAACTCATTCTTCTCATTAAGTCCAAGTATTGAACCATACTTTTATACCACCCTTCCCACATTCACCCTCCTTAATTGGACTATCGGGGTAAACATGAGCTAAGGTATAATATGACATGACCCAACATCCTAAGTCCCATTAAGGGATTTGGGTTGAATACTGATGAAAAACTGACCTTTCACAACATCCTACAAGCGCTGCAGGATACTCAGGGGCTAAGAAACCATCCTAGTTTTCCAAACCCTGAATTGGACCCCTCCTTCTCTGCTCTGGGCCCTCAACCGTACCCACAACAAGGCCTCCATGCGGTTGGAAACATCCAACCACATGCACAAGGTTTCATCCATGTGGTTGCAACCCAAACTTTCTAGTTAGGAGCATGTTGTCTCGGATTCTAAGCCTAAATTCTAGGTCAGCCTCTAGAACACTACCCAAAATTCCTATAAATTCTCAAATTCAATAATGACATGAAAAAATTCTAGGGATACAAATTTTAAGGGAGAACTTGACCTAGAATGCCTATAACATGAAAATCATTTCGCCAAAAATATTGAGCACGTGTAATATATAGGTCATGAATGCATATTTGAACATAGGGGTATGATACTTATCTGAGAATCATCAATAAGGTTTAATTCCCTCTTAAAATAACTGCAATAACATTTTTTATCTCATGCATTCATCAACAATTCATCAACTAATCAAAACATGTCAAGAGTCATAACTAGAACCTGTTATGAAACCATTCTTATAACCAACATATAACCATAATAATAACCATGATAGAACAACCATCAAATCCACATAATAAAAAGTAAAAATACTCATGAAATACAAGAGGAAATAACTCTTCTTAACATATGCAAAATTCAACCAAGTCGGGGAGTTCCACGTACCACTCGATTATAGATTTGGCTGAACCAAATATTTCGTTCATCCAATCACCCCCATGCTATATTCCAAGCATGAATATGGCACTCAAGAAAAAAAAATGAAGGCTTCCAAGGGATTAAAGCACCTCCACCCTCAGGCTTTACCGCAATCCCTCCAAAACCTTTCAAGGGATTACTAGGCCCAAAACAAGAACAAAACAACCAGGGCTTCCTAGAGATTACACCACCTCCACCCTCAAGATTTATCGCAATCCCTCCAAAACTGGTCAAGGGGTCGCTAGGCCCAAAATAAAATTGGATGCCTCATAATCTCTTCACCAACACCTTGAGGAATTTTATCGTCTCCACCCTTCGGCTTTATCGTAATCCCACCAAAACTGGTCAAGGGATTCCTAATCCCTTGGGAATTTTCCTAAGACCACCTCACCTAGCTACAAAACCATATGGAAATCCAAAGCCCAACAAAATTAAAGAACCACATCACACCATGGCTATATGGAAATGGAAAGGAAAGGTTGAACCACTATCATGCCTGGTAAAACCCATGTCAATTACATCAAGAGAACCAAATACACAAATTCATGTACCATGCATTCACAAACCAGCTAGGAAATCACACATGCAACCAGTTACCTACAATTATTCCTGTTGAATATTCTTGATCCCACTTTTACTTGCTTGTCCCTTACGATAATTTTCTTAATTTTCCTTCCTTTTCCTTCCTTTCTCCAATGCTAGAGTGCTCCAAGAATTATCTAAGTTTGCAAGAGTAAGAGAGAATAGAGATAATAGAGAGATAGGCCCAAAATTGAACTGAAAAATTGTTGTGAATTGATCCTAAAAATCCTTTTTATTATTGAGGCCTCTATTTTCTTCATTTTCTTATATTTTTTCCTTTAATTTTCCTCTCATGCAAACCCGTGACCTTTCATATCACTTTTCTCCTATTTTCCTTTATTTTCATAAAAAAAAATGACAATTAATGCTTATTTTCATTTTCAATGCCTTTTCCAATTTCCTTAGCCATAATAAACCAAAATCAACACCCACTAGGATGTTTTTCCCAACATTCAACTTGGAATATGTGTCTCATGACCTTGGTATTATATTTCCTTTATTAACTTTACTACATGAACTTTTAACTCAAGATTTTTACGCCTAATCTCATATTTATAGATGATTAAAAGTTTTTGAACAACATCATAGATATTTCATGGGTTTAAATATGAATGAATTCTAAGTTTGTACAAGAACACCTGAATATTTCCATTTTCCTTCTTGCTTTGGTATTCTATCAATTTCTTGCAATATTTATAGTTTGTCTTTATAGTTCATATATTAAAAAAGTCTTTGATAGTATAGTTTGTCTTTTATTAGATCATAATCTGCCTTTATCTTCCATAGATTATAGGTTGATTGCTTTCATAGAATAAAATGTCTTTATAATCTTTAGATTAGTAATTCAAAGCATTCATAGAGTACATTGTCTTTAATTTTCATAGATTAAGAATTTGGAAGTTTTCGGAATATAGATCATTTGATTTCCTTCTTAGAACCTAGATTTAATTCATTTCTTTCCTAGAATATAAATACATCACTTTCCTAGAATAGAACTTTATTGTTTTTTCCTATTCTTGCTTTCATTGAATTAAAAAAGTTAATTTATTTTGATAAATGTGTGCAAGCTTTACTAATATTTCATATCATAAGAAAATTTTCATTGCAATTCTTAGAATAAGTTTTTCTTTTTTTGTTCATTTACTATTCCAATAGAGTAGAATTCTCCTTTACACATTGCAATTGAAAAGTTAATCACCTAGTGCATATGGTGTAGTGTACTTCAGAAGTGTACAAACCTAGATTGGAATTTTTATGTAAGTAATTTAATACTCAATTAAATTACCTAACAGATAAATTTCATCTATTTTCATTAGTTGACCCATCCTTTGATATTTATTTCCTTAGGAGGCCACTTTTAGGATGAAATTTCCTTTAATGTTTATACAATTATCTATAAACTCTGAAAACTTTCCACTTACCATTATTTTTAGCACAATTTCCAATGGTGATAACCACTAGCTATCAGAAATTGGATATATGAAACATGTATGAAACTTACATTTACAATTTTGTAATTCCTCTTCTACAATTTCTCTTAAAATAGGATTCATGTGCCTTTGAGGTTTCCCTTATTATTATCACTGGAAAATCGAACAAGAAAAGATGGCATTATGAAATGTCAGGTAGAAGGATTTACAAGGCTAAGGCACATTAGAGAATCTGAAGAATTTAAAAAATATGTAAGGTCCAGAAGAAAAATCAAATTGTGCACTGAAGAAACCAGTAGAATACACCTTCGCACACATTTTTCTTCGACAAGCACGCCTTTTCGTGGCTTTCCATAAAATATTTGCGCAAACCTGAGAGTGGTGGAAGTCACTTTCCAGGACCATAAGGAACACTCCAGGAAGTTGATCCCACACTTGAGGCTGCCCAAGGACAACTGCCCAAGCCTCCTTAGGACCTTAAGGGAGCACACAATGGAATAATGTGGCACACAATGGAATCATTCTCCTCTCTTGGGTCACCATCCATCAATGTACCAAGAGAGGGAAGGAGAGTTTCAATTCATCTATAAAAGGCCACCAAGAGATGAACAAATAGAGAGCACATTGTTATGCTGGCCAAAATTGCTTCAAGCAATCTAGCAGTGTGTGATCTAGAGCAGAAGTAGAGAGGGGATTCAGTTGTTGGCCACCCAACAACTCCAATCCTTTGGAGTAGAGAGAGGGACCTTGCACCAAGGCAACTCAGAGGTAAAAACGTCCTTGCATCGGGTCTTAGAACTCCCTAGTTCTAAGGGCCCTTTGGAAAGTGTGTAAATATTCTACCTTTTATTTCCTACTAGCACACAATAAGAGGGGACATAGATGCCACTGTTGGTATTATTGTGTTGTTTGACTCGATACAAGCTTTGTGTTCTTTGTTTTAGTTTAGTTTTTATTTTCTCTCTATCTATGCATGATATTTTTTTATCTAGTATGTTTTATTTTGTGGCATGTTCACTAACTTGCTAACTCCCTTGTTTATGTGCCTGTGACCATGAACTTAAGAGGAAACATCCACTCCTCTTAAGCAAGTGTGGATTGGTACACTCGTGCACCAAATCCACCAACACAGGATTGGAAACTCCACTGATTTTACTTTCTAGTTAATGTGGTTGTGCCTTTTGCAGAGACCTCTTTCTTTGCTATAGAGTTTGGCTTGAACAACCCCTTTTCTCTTCTTCTCTTCCTATTCACCCTCAATGAGAGGCCGAAGCTTAGAATCTCCAAAAAAAAAATTGCAGTAAATTTGCGTGCATTTTACACATACATACGGGCCTGAAATAATGAATTTAGCACTGATTAAAGCAGTAATTTTTGCGCCTATGCGAAAATTTTGCGCGTGGAAAATAGAGGCGGAAATTTTCTAGTATTTCCCTTCATTTCCTTTTTGTAAAGTGACTGTCAGCCAATAAGAAATCTGCCAGCACTATGTGAGGTGTCGGATGACATGTTAAAACTCACTCTTGGCTTCATTTCAATAGTTTTAGGTGTTAGTTTTAAAATTTCAAAGTTTATTTTCGCAAAGTGAACACATAGTTTAAGTAGGAGGAAATTAACTTGCATTCTGAAATAATTTATATTTTTCGAATTTAGACACCAAAAACACATAGGTAATTAGCCAAAGTAAGTGGCCCTAGTCCACACATGCTTAGCTAAATTTTTTCATTCTCCTAGTCTAAAGTCATTAAATTTAGTTCAATTTTTGGCACTAGGATTCGACTAGGATTTAATTATCCTTAGAGAGTAAGTAATCTATGCTACCTTTGCACCCTTGGGTGACCCTAGGCAAGCATATGAACACTCTCTGCATATAATTTTCCATCTCCATTTAGTTGATCATTTATATTAACTAGTAAACATTGTAAGTGGCCCATATTTGCACATGTTTTGATTTTGAGCAAGGAACAACCAAACGTAGCTTAATAGGGAGATTTTGAAAAGGATCACCACATATCCACATGTTAAAACTATGTGATTTTTAACCTCTTTTTCACACACTTTCACACCCTAAGTGAATCAAATCCACCTTAAAACTAGCTTAACTAAACTCATTAAAATCTCCCCACAGGGGCCACAAGAGAATTTATAGTTTAAGTTAGGACTAAGGGGGCAGACAACCCATAATCAACCTTGGTCAGTTTACATTTTGAAACATAGAAGTTGACTTTTTATGGAACTTTTAAATGCATCTATCTGCCCATGACAAAGAAAACCGAGCGCCATAGAGACTCGATTCAGAGGGGGTTAAGCTTAGGCCCAGTGCGTGTGGTATTATTTGGGGCTACCTGACCCATCTAATACTCGGTACTGGTAGTTAAATTACCAAGAAGCTTAAGACTCAAATGCTCACGTGGGATGATAGTACTTAGTGGCCAAAACTAGGGCATCCTTTTCTACATGTGACGGTGCAGGTAACACTAGATCCTCTACCCTTACCTTGGTCGATTTTCTTCGATTGACTGGGGGCATCGCTAGTTATTTTGGGACGTTGTGCCAGAATTTACAAGATATCTTCTCAAGGCCCAGTTACATTTTATCGAGTGAGGACAATTAGGTCTTCTAGGATTTGAGTATCATATGCAAAAAAAACAAAAACCATATTTTTTTATTGAGTAGTCACATATGATTAATATAAAGGGAAAATTTATCTTCATTTTCGCTTTGTTTTATGTATGCGATCGGATTTTTTCTTTGATTATAATCTCTATCCTCTCAAATATTTCCAAAACCATACCTAGTCGATTCCAGAATGGACCCAACGGGACCTTGTCGATCTATACATCTTTTGGACCTCCCCCCATTACTCGAAGGGGTTCCAGGTCTTTCTCCATTTAGCCGTCAAAGACGGAACACTACCACCCTTATTGGTTCATCCTGTATTGGGGCATCAGTAGTTGGGAACCATCATTGGCCACCCAACGCCACACTGGTGAACACCCCCATAGGGTCACTGCATATCACGCCTCCCACAACCCCTAGGGGGCAGAGGAGTGCTACCCATTTGGGAAGCCAAGTGAATTCATAGTCAGGTATGTCATAGAAAAACCCTATACCCAACCAGAAAATTGTGTCTTCATAGTGTGCAATGGCTACCAACTCGCAGTCACCTTTCTTAGCTTCGTTAAACCTACTAGATTTAACCAAGTTGAAAAACGACCCCATTTCACACAACCCTACATGGTCGCCCATGCCCACGAAGATCCCTTCAGACATTCCAAAGTTCGAAGGGAAGAAAGTGGAAGACACTGGAAATCATGTTATGAATTTCCACCTGTGGTGTTCGTCGAACAATGTCATTGATGATACTATTCGACTAAGACTATTTCAGTGCACCCTAACCAACATAGCCACAAAATGGTATGTGGAGCAACCATCTGCTACACATGGAACTTTTAGCACCCTTGCTATTGTGTTCCTGATCCACCACTATTCCGGAATGGAATTACTGACCCACTTTAGGCAGACACCCACCGTCCATATCTCAGACCATCTCCACGAATGGCAGCGACATCGTATTTTTTTCAAATCCAAACTCGAAGATCGAGTTTTGTTAGACCTGTTCCTAAAAACTCTCACCGCAGAGATTTCAAAGGATGTGGCAACGCAAAATCCAATATCTGAAGAGGACACCATCAGCAAGGCCCAGCAGCTCGAGCTGATCTATAAGTAGTCAAAATATATTTAGAATATATTGCCTAACGCCCCATGCCTGCAAACCTACAAATAATTTCCAAGCGCGTCGAACTCCGCAGGCGGTTTGATTCGGTCATTGACCCAAAATCACCTAAGCAGCAACATTCCACACCCTGGTTACGTGTATGATTCTAACTAGAACATACAATAACCCAGCTATTAGAGTCATCATGCACCTTCGCAAAACATGAAAAATAGGGCGTTGTCGTACCACCATCAGCAAAGAGTTCTATATCCTCCCGCTCAGGGGACCCAGTACATAGCTAGACATGCTGAAGGAAGAGCTCCCCCCCAACATCCATTCATAAAACAAGGACAAGGACCAAAATATGCCCAATCCCCATCATAAAACCAACCCATGCAGAATAATTCACAGGTTAACTTTGTGCAACCTCCCAACCATACAATCAGGAGAATATGAACTATCTTGCTAACGCGGCTAGAAAAAAGGAAAAAAAAAGCCTAAGGGAAATCATGGACAGGGGGGAAATAATCAAGAACACCCTTCGCGATCTCAGACTAGAGGAAACTCCAACCAAAACCAAAACCAGGAGCCAAGTAGCTCTCAAGGGCAGAACAAGAGGGAAAAACAAGAGGGTGAACCTTCGGACGAACCACTCTTGTTCAATTTGTGGTGAGTACATCCATTACACTCACCATTGTCCTGATCTCCCTGAGCTGAAGAAGCTACAAGGTAATCGTGGACAAGGTGGATTCTCACAGCAGATAGTCGTCATAAAGGAGACTTTCCCCCATCAAGCGACAGTTAACACCCAACAGCAGCAAACAACTCATGATGATTCCAGAAAAAATAGCCATGAAATATACATGATTGGCAAAGAACTGTTTTTTCAGACATGGAACCAAAATTATGATACCCCACCAGACACCAATTCATCAGGGGCTATTACAAGTGCACCAACAAGACCTTTTACCATATCAAAGATGCCTATTGAACCTTTCCCAAAAATGGCTAAGGGACCAACTAGGCTGGCAGGAAACCATTCCAAAGAAGCCCATAACTATAACATCGTGGATGATCTAGCTTAATCTCCCACTGCCATGTCATCTTTGGAGGTATTACAATCATTCCCAAAGAAACGGAAAGCCTTACTTTACGCATTAGGTGCCATCGACCATGCCGATTCACACCTAATGGCTTTTGATTTAGACAAAGTCGCCCCTGGGCTTCCTTCGATGGTCGCCTTCCAGATACCAGTGTCAGTTCAGAACATCACCATTCATCGATGTATCATTGACGAGGGTGCATCCACATGCATCATGCAAAAAACGTCTGGTATAATTTAGGGTCTCCCGAACTAAAGACATCAGACATCACACTTAGAGCATACGATGGGTGCCCTTCAGCTCTTGTCGGTATCTACCAAAATGTCTTGGTATACTCACTCGGAAAAATGGTCCTTATAGACATTCAAGTCTTGGAATCTCAACTGGATTAAAATATACTCCTTGGCTAGAGTTATAAGTATGTCATGTCAGCCATAAACTCCTCTGTCTTCCGAACTATGATTTTCCCCCACGAGGATCGCATCAATACCATCGACCAATTGACATACAGTAAAAAGCGACCCCTAACAAACACTGATGTGGTCCTACCCTATGTAGACACATCTATCGAGACGCTTACACGATACCAAGAATACAACCCTGGCTAGTTCAAACTGTCGTCCATCCTTGGGTCATTCTTAGGAGACCCCCCTGTGATACCAGAATCATCATCGACTTTCACAGAAGCCCCGGTGTGCATGATGTCCACATCAAGCACTGAAGCTAGCCAAGAGATGGAGATGAGCAGTAAAGACACCGAGTCCTTGACCACAACAACCTCTCTAGCCTATGTCATTGTTAGTGTGAATTCTAATCGCAAGCGTACGAAAAAAGCTCACTTTAGCTGTGCATAAAAAATAGCCCTAACATCAAAGATGGCTACCAATTTCTTTATCTGCAGTTAGTTGACCAAGACAAATGTTACAAAATCTAGTTCTATGCAGTTAAATATAATAAGCAACAAATAATAAGAGTTGCACTATGCATCCAATGAACAAGACAAGAATATTTTTAAAGAAAATAATAAGATAAAATAGTGATTTAGCTAATTGATTTTCCTGTTTTGGGTTAAATATAACCAGGAACATTAATTAAACTGTGGTTTAATTAATTATCCCTTGAGGAAAACCAAACAAATAGGAATTTATTCAATATTTCCTCATGTGTTTTCCTGGTTAGACCATAAACAACTTAATAAATTATGGATTACTAATTTATTTTTCATAATGAAAGCAATTTTACTAGGGTAAAATTGGTCTTACATGGTGTACTTTGGTCCATCTAATAGTAATAGGTTAGATGACCAAAAATTGGTGTAACAGTCATCTCCCAAACTCCTTTCCTCTATCCCCCAGCTAGTTTTGTATCCCAACAGGTCTTGGCCACCGTGGTGTTACCAAACATGTCTTTTGCAATCCTAGTTTGGTACCTGGTCCCACCTACTGTGACGAGAGCCATACACATCACCTCTATAGGTTTAATCCCCCTCATTCCTGAGGAGGCCCCAACTGTTCAGGAGATTGTCGCAAACATCCTTGCAAAGGCAATTCCCATTGCAAAATGGATGATTACGACCAAGAACACCAATAAAAGAGGGAAGAAGGTTAAAAATACCACCATGCAATGGGATTTACAACCTTGCACCATATGCACATAGTAGGCCACCCTACCCACATCTGCCCAGAGCTGGACAAATTAAAACCACTCCTAAGCTCTGCGATAGACATCGTAGCAACAAGTTCTTGTAAAAAGGAACTGGCCACCAAAAATAAAGGCAAGGCATTGCATACAAATCACGCATGTGCTATCTATAGCAACTATGGGCACTACACCCATAATGTCCCAGAAATCCCGTGATTTAGGGACGCCTTACACGCCATCAAGAAATCTCATCAAGAGGATCCCTCCACCCAATTAGTTGGAGATGAACCTCGCGTCATTCTATACCTGCAAGAGGAACGCCAGTCGCTTGAAAGACTACCAGCCACTCACCCCCCCCCCCCCCACTGATCGAACTTTGTGCACTTTGTGATGAACGTGATCATTTCATCACCGAGTGCCAAGCCCTTTAAATGTTTCAACGATGGTATCCAGTCTACGTAGTATAACACACTGACTGAGCCACCCAGTATTAATGTCAAATATGCGATGGAAATCATCCATTACGCCACTGTCATTATATCCCTAGATTCCATGCAGCACTAGATAGTATGTGCTTAGCCATATTTCACCTCTCCCAGGAAGATGGATCAGACTCTGAATCTATGAACAACTCAACAACTCAAGAAGATGTGACAATTTGATCCATCCTCTTCTTATCAACTGAAAAACGACTAATGGGGGAACCCTTAGTCACCCCCAACCGCCCTCCACAGAGAAGAAAAACATGTGCGTTATGCAGCACATGTGATCATGTGGTCACCACTTGCCTTGACCTAGAAGTGCTACGCCACTGGTACCCAGTCACGCCACCAAACGAAATGAATGAGAACCCCATCTCTAGGATGTTTTTCCTAGTGTTTCAGGCAATCACCATGAGTAGCGTTGTACCTATATCCCGCGAGTACACCCTCTAATTTAAATTATACATATATTAGAGAATAAATGTCGGGATATTCTAAATCCAAAACCTAACAACCATGATGGAAGGTAGAATTGCCCTAGGCAGTCTACTCCATACCCATGTCGGCATAATGGGCAAGTTAGGAAGGCGCGCCAACCAAGCATGACCCAGGTTCAACCTAGGATAACATGCAGACTATGTGACCTGATTGGCCACCGGGTAAATCAGTGCAAAGAAATGAAGCACCTTGCAAATATTTTTTGCATGGTCTCTTCCCTTCCGCAAAGAAATATCTCTAACCAAGAGAAAATCACACACAGCTATTTATGTATTTGCTCACACTTTCATCATAAAATAAAATGTGATCATATCCCAAATCTTAGAGCGTAAAGAGCAGCATTAATTCTACACTCCCCAAGAGAGCTAGACATAGCAAAGCCAAAAACTTGGAAGTGGCAGCAGATGACCTTCTCCTCTACATATGATCCCTCCCGAGTGTCCACTTCAGGAATGAAGAGTAGCGTTGATTCCCACACAATCTACTAAACTAGCATAATGGTGCCATGCACCATTTGCACCATCCATAACCACGAACCAGAGGCATGCCCACTAATGGAAACATTTAAGCACTTTTGCACTAGGCACAACTTCCATCTCCCGGAAAGTGCCCATCCTAAAGAGGAAATTTTTACTCACGCAAGATCCCATCATGGAAATTCCTCCCCCACCAAACGTCGACAACACGATACATCATATACGATTCATATCATCATGTATCGAAACCATGACTCGGGATGTCTACTCATCTATCATAGGTGTCAAGTCAGCTGCAACTACGAGATTTTTTGTACCATCGACATTGCAAACCCAATCGATCTGCACTTCGTCGACTGCATATGGTTCCACCACATCGAAGATGGCATCCTTTTCATGTCTATCAACTAGCTCTGTGCGGACTAAACCTCTTCTACATAATCGTGCACAGAATAAATCCTCCTTAGGAACCCTATTTCATTCATATGAGGACATCCTAGAGGCCGTGAAGGAGCCGAATTATCCATGGGATTCAATGCATCATCGCTCGCTTTTTCTCCCACGAAAAGTGTTCAGCCCTGACAAGACAGAAGAACAACATATTTATGTGATTGAATCAAAATATTTCCTCCCATTAGGGAAAGTTGATTGGTTCAAGAACCCCATCCTGGTGCCCGATGAGTTTGACGAAGGAAACATGCCAAACATTTCACCTACCATCAAGGTGAACATATCAAAAAATCCTGGAAAGGTCGAAGAAATATCACTGGGGGCAACATGTTCACCAGAAGAAATAACCTCTTATACCCAATTTCTACAAGAGTATAGAGATATCTTCACGTGGGACTACTTAGAGATGCTTGGGCTTAGTCCCACTATCATAGAGCACCATATTGACACCTAGCTTGGAATACCTCCAATATGCCATAAACAACATCAACTACACCCATCAAAGGCAGAAGAAATTAAATGAGAAATTGACAAGCTTCACAAAGCTGGGATTTTCTACACCATTGCTTACACATCTTGGGTTTCCAACCATGTTCCTATCATGAAAAAATAGGGCACCATACGTGTTTGCATTGATTTCCGTGATTTGAACAAAGCATGTCCTAAGGACAATTACCCTCCCCATTCATCGACCAAGTCATCGATGCTTGTGCGGGTCATGAGGCCCTCTCCTTCATGGATGGATTCTTTGGGTACAATCAAATTAAAATCCACCACACTGATCGGTACAAAGCTGCTTTCACTACCCCCTAGGGCACATTCGCATACAAGGTAATGCCATTTGGCCTGAAAAATGCAGGATCCACCTTCCAAAGGGCCATGAATTACATATTTCATGACTTGGAACACCTTATTCTCGCCTACTTGGACGGCCTAACCGTCCAATCCAAGAAGCACTCAGACCATCTCGAGGATCTCCGACTGGTATTCCAACGATGATGGTAATACGACCTACGCTTGAACCCCCTCAAGTGTGTTTTTTGCATCACAGCAAGAATAATTTTAGTTTTTATCATGTCCCAGAGAGGAATTCGAGTGGACCCTCTCAAGTTCCAAGCCATCAAAGAGGTACCTCTACGTCGAACCCTTAGGAAACTACAAAGCTTGCAGGGGAAGGCCAATTTTCTGAGACGTTTCGTCCCAAATTATGCCACTTTCACTCAAGGGTTCCTGCGCCTCCTTCGCTAGGACATCCCATTCAAATGGGACAACCACGCCCAACAAGCGTTTGACACACTGAAAGACACATTGTCTACAACACCGCTCATTAGTCCCCCAGACTATAAAAAATATTAAATCCTATATCTCTCAACATACGAGACTGCGTTGGCTAGATTATTGATACAAGAGGGCCCAAATGGGAAGGAACATGTAATATACTACATAAGAAAAACCCTATCAGGCCCAGGATTAAGATATGAACCTGAAGAAAAGACTGCCTTAGCACTAATTCATGCTGTCTAAAATCTTCGCCACTACATCATCTTAAAGACCACCACGGTTGTCGCAGATATAAATCCCATCAAATATCTGCTCACACGCCACCTAATGAACCACAAATATTCCTGCTAGATTGTCATTCTCTAAGAATATGACTTATAGTTTCACTCCCCCAAAAGCAAAAAGGCATTAATCATAGCAGAGTTCATTACGGACCTCCCAAGTCATGCCAAAGGATCACCAGTAAATTATTCCCTACCATATGAACATCTCTTCCTCATAGAAATTGATGACCCTTGGTATGGAGATATCCTCCTCTTCGTATGAACCCTAAAATTCAAACCCCACCTCACTTGAGACAACTTTCGGCGCATTCGCCATCAGGCCCCCCGATACCTCCTTATGGGAGATGTCTTATACCGATGGGGCATCGACACCATATTATGACAATGCCTTACTCATGACCAAGCAGAACAAGCCCTTAATGAATACCACGACAGAGCTTGTGGTGGCCACTTTTCCGGGATGGCCACCACCCAAAAACTCCTATGAATAGGATATTTCTAGCCCACTTTGTTTCGCAACTGCATTACAACAGTCAAGAGGTGCGATTGATGTCAATGCTTCACTCATAAGGCAAGAGCCCCTCCCACTCCCCAACACCATGTCATTGTCGCTGGTCCCTTTTACAAATGGGGGATCGACTTCATGACTTGCAACCCTGCATCATCGGGAAATCACAAATGCATCATCGTTTCTATCGATTATTTCACCAAGTGGGCAGAGGCTATGCCCACAGACGACAACACCACAGAAATCGTTGCATGATTTATGTTTAACCATGACATTTCTTGGTTTGGTGTTCCCAAGGAGTTAGTCTCTGACCATGGGAAACACTTAGAAAATGAAGTTTTCTAGGAGCTATCTCACCATCTTGGATTCACACATGAATTCGCATCACCGTACTACCCCAAATCAAATGGACAAGTAGAATCTGTGAATAAATTCCTCAAAACTATGTTACAGTGTATGGTGAATAACCAAAAAACAAACGAGTACCACATGCTTTTCTCCACCATGTGGGCATACCGCACAGCCATGAAAACATCCACGGCTTTCACACCCTTCCACCTGGTATACGAAGTCAAAGCCGTGACTCCCATAGTATGCGAGATCCTGAATTTACATGCCGCCATCGAACTCCTCGATGATACCCAACCCCTAGAACAATGTCTAGTACAACTAGAGTATGTCGACGAAAGCCGATGACAATCGCTGAAACACAACGAGGCCCATAAGAAATGTGTAAAAGTATCATTCGACTGCCACATCAACCCTCGTTCATTTACTGAGGTAGAGTTAGTCCTCTGCTACGATGTCACAAAAGAAGCCCTAGGGCGAGGAAAGTTCGAAACTTTTTGGAAAGGACCCTAAATTATAAAACATTGCCTCCTCAAGGGGGCATACATCTTGACAAAGCTGGACGAAACATGCCTCAGAAACCCCGTCAATGGCCTTTACCTCAAGAAATTCTACCCATAAGGGCCACAAAGGCCCATCGCTAGAGTCAAAGCACAAAAACCAAAAACTTTAAAATTTTTGACCAAAATACTTGTTACAAAATACAATCTAGTGTCACAATGTATCATCAAACCGACCATTACTTTGGATTTGCCGATGGAGAATCCTGATGATCTCAGAGTTTAGCAGTCGCCGCCTAGGTTATCTACCACCCTGATCGATCTCCATTCTGCACAAATGGTGTATTCATCAGCTCAGCGACAAACATTCAAGAAGAGTATGACATTTTCATCAGGCTTATGTGCGATGCCCTCAATCAGGGCATACGCCATATGCATATCTACCTTGATTCCCAGTTAGTGGTATCATAGTTAAACCAAGCATTTGAGGTTCAAGATTCACATCTGTTTAGAAAATACTTGCGTGCAAGAAGGTTAAGTCGATAGTTTGATCACATTAGATTCACACATGTACCAAGAAATCAAAACCAAGCAGCTAATCGCATAGGTAACAATATTCTAAATTGGAATGCAGCTCAGATAAACCATCATACATGAAAAACAAAAAACATATAAAACATAGATATCCATCAGCATAACATAATCCATATGCAAACACCACACAGGAGACACACTATGTAGAGCTGCAAAAATATCCCTCTCATATATACCAAAAAATATATGTATCTGAGTACAAAAATATAGTGTCTCTGACCCATACTTCAGCCCAAAGATACAAATATACAAGTAAAAAAAAATAAGGGAAGCATCCTCATGATGGGTGCTTTCCTTGTGTACAATAAAACTCTAGGGCAATGCTCCCCCAGGTGGGGAACTTGGACCCACAGTCGCTCTCAGTACCAACACTAGTGCCACTGTCATAACAGAGATTGCCACTCGACGTAAATTCGGCCGATAGCCCCTCTCCTCGACCATCAGAGTCTCTAACCATGCATCATCAAGGTCATCTACGAAGCCTCGAGTAGGCATCCCCTGGGTCAAGAAGTCCACTCAACCCCATGCATCCTCTAGAACCCAAGCTCTAACCTCTAGAGCAACCACCTACTTGGTCAACTCCGCAATGCGAGCCTCTTCTGCCTCGGCACGAGCCCGCTCCGCAGCACTCTCGACTGCAGCCAAGTTGCCTCCCTCCCCCAAAGGAATAGCCTCCCCGCCAGGTCCTCCACCCTAAGGCTATACCGGAGCTCCTCCCTGTGCCCCACTGATACGAGGAACACCTCGAGGCTGTCGAATAAGCTCATGTCCCGCCAACTGAGCCATGGGACGTTCGACCTCACCAACATCTACAAGAGTAACAAAACTATGTCAGTGTCATCATAATACACATAAAAAACATAAATACTCAAGTAAATATAGAATAAAAGAAAAAAACATACCTGCTGGCCCCCATGCGTACCCAGAAGGAAGACCCATCTATGGTTCTCCACAGAAGTCCATTCTCGCATAAGGGAATGACAAACAAATCTGAGGATTAGCCTCAAACCAAGCCTTTGTGGTGGCGTTCCAGTAACGCCCCACCCTACTTCCACCTCCACAAGGCATCAGAGGGGCCCACCTCCTCATGTGCGGCTCCTGTGGCCCCCCAGCAGGCACAGCCACCATAGGTATCAACAAAACCACGCGCTCATACATGATGCTCCACAGAATGCTAACATATGTAAACAACTTCGATCCATCCCGGACCTTGGAAAGTTGAGCCAACATCCCGTCATAACAAAAACGGGCAAAATCAAAAACGTGTTCGGCCCTTAGATAGTGCAAAACACCAATCTGTAGGCCCGATGCCTGATTGGGCGTAGACGACCCTGCCGGTCGCACAATAGCAGCCAGAGCACACCACTCGGCCAGGTTAGTCACAAAAGCTATCAAAATGTACCCCTCCGTAAGGGTCAGCCTGCCACAGTGGCCTGCTATAAACAGCTCAATATCCACTCTCTTAAGGGGAAGGGGATAAGGAAGCGCATCACCCTAAGGAAGCAACCCGGTCACAAAGTAGATATCCGTCTCCGGACAGATAGTAAGGTTGCAACCGCGCAACACCGTAAATTTGCATCACCTATTCCAGCATCGGATTAGGTAGCACAGAAGACGATCCTATGATCGTAAGAGGTCATTCTCCATAAATTTGAGAAGACCCCAGTGTGTCAACTGTTGGCACGCATGAGCATCAGCGGCCAAAGCAGCCCAGAGGTCAAGCCAATCTCTCTCCCTCCAAAACATACTATCATCAAACAGGCACACATCAGTGACACTAAAAGCATTAAAAAGCTGACAAAATTTTCAAAAAATTAGCTTTGGCCATCTGCGTGCCTATTCCTTAGATAGGCATGAAGAGCACGCATATGTTTTTCCCATAGGCGCGGAAAAGCCATGCTCAAAGCTAGGGCAGGCATGATAATTTCGCACAAAACCCTTGGTTCTCTGCAAAAAAAGGGGCGCCTGTGCCTTGATCACCCACGCGGTCAAGGCAGAAACTGGCCTAGATTTCGTACAAGCCCATCCTGTACGGACCCTGACACCGACACACTAAAAAAATTAAAATGCAAGACATTATGGGGCCTACCTATCTCAAGAATCACAAGTCCTAGCTACTCATGCTGGCTGCAAAAACAACAATAGCTCCGTGAAAGCCTCTGACCTCTCAAAACCTCACACACTCAAAAGACACAAATGAACTAAATTGAGATATATTCACCTATATGTCTCCCTTTTCAGAATCTTTGGAGGACCATAACGAGAGCTCAAAAGGCTCGATTACAGGACCGAAAGCAACACTGTGATCGGAACTTCATAATGCCCAAAGGCAATGCCACACATTCGCACCTCCAAAAAAAAAAATTCAGTGCCGACAAGTATGCCCTCTCTCATCTTCTTTTTTAGCACATGTCTTTCAATAATATTAAATAAAGAATATGCTTTCACTTGGGGTATTTTTTGCAGGTATCATGCAAACCATCCATCGCTCCATCCACTAAAAGATCCAAAGTAGGTATCATTCTACCCTCAACATGATAGAGTTCCAGAAAAACTCTGCATATCCTGACATAATTTCTCCACAAGAAATTAACCATAGGTTCCAAGCACCAGACCATGTTCATCATCACCCCACCTTGCACATGATAAACATCCTCGTTGGTCGGTAGAGCCTCCCTCCCATGGTGCCCGTCACTCCAAGTAGACCATATATCACAAATATCATGATGCCATGGCCATACCACTTTAGTCCAAGAAGCACCTCAAGCCCATTCACCCACCATGCATTAGGTCAAGTTTTACCATATCTAAATAAAAACCCCATTCTCAAACTACCAGGTTTTGAAAGCAAATCGAAAGCGCATCACCGCACCATACATTTGGCCTACCATACCTCCATTAGCATAGCCCATCTGTGAAATTTTCCATCCACTTCACCAACCCCACACATGAGACCAACAAATGGGGCCCTCACCCTTAGCAAAATACCTTCCTCACATCATAATTGAGTGAACACTTTCATGTTTTGAAGCACCCGTCTCTATGTTTTGTACAATCCAAACCCCATAACTTCATTATTTTGGTAAGTGTACAAATACCTCAAACGGTGCACTATCTCCCCCACTCATCCATCCATTTTTTCTCCCATGGCAGCAGTCCCTGGTCACCCTTGGTCGGAGTCTCACGCCCTTCACACATAAGCCACCATGACATTCATAACCAATATATACCCACCCTAGACGTCCTACTGACTCTAGGGATTTCCCCATCAAAAATAGTTATGACTGCTGCCAAGATGCTTTTTATACTCCGAACTTGGGCCACTGAATCCCCATCATCATTTTTTAGTCACCCCTCACCATCACACTTATGTTAAACCTATCACATCCAAGATCTTGATCCCTTGCATCCACTAGGGAAATTTTGAGGCCTAAAATGGGCCTCCTAAGAAAAATGTACAACAAAAATAAACTTTATATGAACCAATAGGATTCAAGATGATGATGTAAACCATGGGGGATGATTCACCATTTTTGGAGTAAAAAAAGTAAAAATATTAAAAAATAATAAAATAATAAAACTACTTTTTCAATTTGTATTTTCAACTTATTTCCCTAAGTTTTTACTCAAATTTCGAGCCGGAGTACTCGTTGGATGCAAAATTTAATTCGTCATCCAAGGAGTACCCATGTTGCATACTTTCTATGGACCCTACTACATGAAAAATGAGAAATACATTAAAAAAAATGTGTTTGTAATCACTTTTTTCTTGTATTTCTAAGTTTACATGTAGCAAGCTCCATCAAAAGTATGCAACATGGGTACTCCTTGGATGAGAAATCGGATTATGCATCCAACGAGTGTTTCCACTCAAAATTTGAGTAAACCCATAGGGATATAAGTTCAAAATACAAGTTGAAAAAGTAGTTTTTCCTTTTTTCCCTCTAAAATTTGATGATGTAATCAAATATTATTTTATTATTTCCCCTATTATTTTATAATTTCTTTAGGCGGCCCATTTTAGACCTCAAAATTTCCCTAATGAGTGACTCTCTATTTTCCAGGTAAATCCCCTTTGCGGACAGGGGCGATCCCTCTAGCGCTAGGGTGCGTCTAGCAACTACGGGAACATACTAACATCTACCTTCCTAGTTTGTAAATGAAATTCAGAGCAAGGAATATGACCTGCCTTGTTCTGATGCTATGTTGTCGTCTTTCTTCAAAGCTTCTTAATGCATCACTCTCCTCAAGTTTGATACATGCTACTACCAATGTTCGATTACTTGTACAGATAGTCAAGACACCACGACAAGTGTAAAATCACTACAAACATAAAACAATTACAACCTATATAACTGATCAAGGAATGCTAGAAATCTCATTATAAATGTAAACAAGAGTGGAAGATAAACGTCAGATGCATTTTATTATGATAAAGACAAGGGGAGTTTACAACCAAGCTTTAATGTTAAGGCTCTCCTTTGGCAGGTTTGTATCCAAGCACATTTTCAACACCCTCATACACAAAGGTCTAAGATCTCACTATGTTCTTAACACACAAAAACAATCATACTCTGCTCTATTCTCCCAAAGCTATAATTTCTTCTCCTCTCTAGCTAACTAAGGCAGTAGAGGTGAAGGAGGTCTCCTTATATAACAATGGAGGAGGAGGTCAGGGAAAAGAGCTTATCCTTTGGAGTAGTTCCTACTTCTTGGGAATAAGAAGCCCAAAGGGGAATTCCTCGGCCATATCCTCAAAACAAACTTCCAGCTCTTCGCCTCACGAAGCTTCTAGTCGTGGAAAATTCATTTCTATTTTAAAAACTTTCCAAAAGAGGATCGACACAAGTCTGACATTAAGATAGAGCGCCGATCGGCACAGGTCCCAGTGAAATTTTTTGCTATCGGCGTGGGTCAAACACTGAGACAAAGCATCAACCTTGGAAACTAGGTTTTTATAAGGATCTTCCAGAAAATTTGTAAAGGGAGATGAATTGGTAGACAAAGTGTGGTTCAGGGGTATGTATTCCATGGTTGGAAAGTACACAAGAGTCACCGTATGGGTCCTTTAGGATCAAGGAACGAGGAGTACAGGGACAGTGACAATTTTTTGTGTAATAGATGACCCCTAAAGTATGAAGTCCGAACATGAGTGAGGGGTGAAATTCTTTACGAGTACGTGCAAGGAACCAGACACTGCCATCGAGAGACCTGAAAATCAAGCATAGATACATATACATAACTGGAATCTCTGATGAAAATACATGAATCAAGGTATGGATGCATCCATCTATAAAAGAGACCATGGTATGGTCATAGCCATCCATCTAAGAAGGATCACATATAGACTCATGGTATGGTCGCAGCCATCCATTCTAAAAGAAACATGTATCCAATCATGGAAAAATCATATTGCCTCGCAACCTGGACACTAGAGAATAAAATCCAGGGTCTTGCGCTCTGTCACGACCCGAATGAGTACAAATTCAAGCATGTGAATGAATGAGCTGAAGTTGAACATGCAGGAAAGTCACCTGATTACCAGCCAATGATGAAAGCTGTTAACAGGCACGAGAGATACCACCAATAATGCCAATGGTTCTCAAGGTACTACAAGTACAATCCACAGAATATGAATAAGGAACTGAAGTCGAACACCCATGGAATCACCCGATCGAAGGCCAATGATGTGATTCTATCGTCGAATGCGAAGAAATTACCATTGAGGCATGCAAGCTCTAAGGTACCAGATAGGAGTTTCTAGATCGACTTCCCAGATAATGAGCTGAATTCAATAGGACGCGATCTGTCGAAGGAGGGTCATAATGAATCCCACATCATCGACATGAAACAAAGAATGTAATATGAATGTTAATCAAGATTGAAACAGAGGATCAGGGAATGTACAAACTACAGAAGGATTTTATTTTGAACATATCGGTGACACGACTCTGGGATTTGGCAGCATTTGACTCAAATAGGATCAGAGGTCATGTTGAAAATATTGGTAATCGAATGAGAGGCAAACGAATTTCCCAAACCTATGGAGGCAAAGTGACAGCGTGAAGATATCCCAACCCAACACGAACTGCAGATAAGTGTCATGTTAAAGAGTGACATACTGCCGACACAAATGACAAATAAATTCCATTTCCCCCCACCATTTATGGTCAGTACCCCAATTATTTTTGGAAACAAGCTTGAAGGGGATAGCATATGCTTGTTATATAAGTTTGTCCTTCGGACAAATCCATCCTAGTACATTTTACGAGCCTTAGGAAGGAGAAACTCGGGTAACATCATGGTGACGATTTCTGATGTCATTTAGGCTTTAACGAGTTTGACAAAGGAAGAACTCAGCATCTTTTCATGTTTAGAGAGTTTGAAAAGAAGCGAAAAAAAAAACTCCAGCAGATCCCTTTTCATAGGTAGTCTCACAGATCTGAAAAGGTAGAAAACCAATTCTCAGAGAACCTCTTAGTCACGATAGGCTAAGGTATACCTTTTTCATAAATAATCTATCCCAGCCCGAAAAATGGGTAAACATATACTGGGTAGAAATTGTTCTGCAGCCTTTAACGAGCTCGAAACAACAGGAGTCTCGACAATATTTTCAATTTTTGAGAGTCAGAAAAGAGCTGAAATTTGACTCCTCCTGGAGGAACGAGTGGTATTAAGGGTAGAAATTGGTTCTAGTGATGGTGGTACTACTTAGAACATGAAAAAAGTCAAGAGGTTCGCTAACAAGACCACACATTGTAGCGGTTCCTCAAGAATGGGTAAAACAATCAAGTGAGGGCATATGATCGACCGAGCAGATGGTAACGATGAAATAAGAAAGACAAGGCTCATCTGGAAAAACAGGATGATAAAATGGAAATCATGAGAAGTAAAATAAGAATGGTTTCATTTTTACACAAGCTTTAAACAAAGATAAACTATTCTTGAAATGAGATTTGCATGCCCCCAGCATGGTGACTCAATTCGAGGTACATGCCCCCAGCTTCATGGCATTCACTTGAATAGACTACTGGTGACTAACAGGTGGATGGAATGAAGGTTCAATTACGAGATCAAGCGAAAGACTCGACTTGGATTTTACGAGATCTGATCATAGACTTGAATTGAAAAGGGAACCCATTTCATTTTTTAACGAGGTTGACACAGTAAAATAACTATCCTCATGACCTAATTCATGACGTGATAATGGTCCAAGGCCCTTTAAATTTTAATTTACTCCTAGGGCATGACTATGCTTATGACATGGGCACACTTGTCTCTTCCATCTTTCGTGTGATCTGTTTTCCCTCCCAAAGTAATAGGCAACTTCAGAAGGATCCCTAATGGTTGAATTGTTCCTTTGTTAAAAGCCAACAAATTCTGAGTAACAGGCACAAGTTGTGGAGAACCCAAATCTTGCCACGTATTTGAGTACATAATACTAACCGAAGCAGCTTCATCAATAATTGTGCCCGATATGACCATATTGCAGGCTTGTACAGTGATCTCAAAGGGCACGTAAGAAGGAAGACGGTATCTCGTGAATCGAATCCAATCAAAGGAAGCGACCAAACTACATCGAGGGGGTGCCATAGGAATAAGAGGATTATCCCTTTGTGTTATGGGAGTGGAAAGACCATCCTCCCGAGCTCCAGGAACAAGAGCAAGAGGATCACTTTCGGGAAGTGTGGCAACAAGAATCGAAGGATCATCCTCCTGGATCATGGAAATGGGAGGATTGCCCTCTGATCTTGGGTAATAAGAGGAAACAAAAAGAACCTAACTGGGATGAGACCCACTCTCGACGGAAAAGACCTGACGAACTATAGATGGAATCAAGTCGACATTTTTCTGAACCAATGATTGTTCGGGAATGGACTTGAGAGACTGACTTTAAGAGAGAGTGGAATCGATCAGAGATGAATCCCAATCAATGGGTTGATCAACGATTGGAGGACTCGAAGAAAAATTCTGGTAACTGATGGGAAGACAGGATTCAGAAGCTGAAAGGGTATCCAATACTTTAGAAGCTTCATCCATATAAGGAAAAAGGTGAATGGGACAGTTCTCTTCACACAACCTACAAGGAAATTTGATCTTACCTTGTTTCTTACGAGTCTCATTATATTTAGCTGAAATTTCATCATCAGCATGATGTCCAAAGGTTGATGATGAAGGATGAATCGGGTCAACGAACCACACTTCTATCACCTTGGGAATAACAAGACAATCACGAAGAAGGTGGTCACACTCACATAGCTTGCAAGGGAATTTGACTTTGTGAGACGAAGTGGGAGGTTTATTGATACTAGTTGCATGGGTAGAAATAGTCGTTGATTTCCCCCCCTAGCTTATTTTCCTTATTCTTCTTCGACTCTGTCTTCTTCTTCTTAGCCACCTGGTTATTAAAATCCATACTTTCACCAGGAAAAGAGGGAGAAAAAGGTGAATAAATAGGAGAAGGAGGTGAGGGGTCAATCTCAGGATAACCATGGGGTTGACATGGTTCAGGCGGAGGAGAACTTGGTTGAGAAACTGTTTGGATGTTCGAAACCACAGGGGTCAAAAATAACCAAACCGACAGAACAATGGTTAATCCTGGGTGGGACAACGTTGCCATATACGGGGCACCAACATTCCCGAACGAAGGAAAAGAACTAGGATTCCCATCTGAGGGGATTTCTTGGTTAGTGAACTCCGGAAATGTCGCCATTGGAATCAACCCTAAAGAATCACTAAGGAATATAACTTTAACTAGGAATATTTCATGGGCAATTAATTTTAATACACTGAAACAAAACTTTTCATTTTCATGTTTTAAGAGTCGAGAAAAGGACAAAAGGTGACTCTAGTCGCTTTCAGTTTGAACGAGCTCTAAAGGACAAGTGCTCGATGATCTTTTCAACTTTTTAGAGAGTTACGGAAAGATCAAAATGACTACTCAAGAAATCTAAGGAAGAGGGTGTACCAAGCTTCCGTGAACTGCAATATACACCTTGGTGATCAAATGAAAGAGAAATACCAAGGACTTAACGTACGTGTAGGCAGTCTCCCCGAATGTTGTGTTCAGTGTATCATGGTTACAGGGCAGTAGACTCGGCTTCTTATGGATAAATGATTGCAACCTATGAGGGTCTCCCTTTATATACTTGACGGTACGGGGAGCACAAGTCCATGCTAGTGTTGTCTACTTCCAGATGGCGAATGAAAACTACTAGGTATAATGACGTCAAAACACGTCACTAGCCTAGACCTCTAAATGTGAACGTTAGGTTTCAATGCTTCCTTATGTTGATTGAATTCATTTTAAAGTTGATCTTGAGTTAATGTTGCAATTTCAAGGCCTTACCAAGTGTGTACCATTGCTTGCAGGGTACACACAAGACATGGTCACTTTTCGACTAGGTGTAAGGTGTTTCCAACTTCTTGTTACACGCAGGTCTCTCTCTCTCTCCGCATAGTACACTGAAAATAAACTATAATGTATTTTGACTATACAGTTCTTCCTAGACCTCACACATTAGGGGGAAACCCTTATCACTGGAAAATCAGAAAAGCAAAGATGACATTATGAAATGTCAGGTAGAATGATTTACAAGGGTGAGGCACATTAGAGAATCCGAATAATTTAAAAAATATCTAAGGTCCATAAGAAAAATCAAATTGCGCACTGAAGAAACCAGCAGAATGCGCCTTTGCATGCATTTTTATTCGATAAACGCGCCTTTTCACGACTTTCCCTCAAAAAGTCACACAGACCTGAGAGTGGCAGAAGTCACTTTCCGAGACCACAAGGCACACTCCGGGATATTGATCCCACACTTGAGGTCGCCCAAGGATAGCCGCCCGAGCCTCCTTAGGACCTCAAGGGAGCACACAATGGAATCGTCCTCCTCTCTTCGGTCACCATCCATCAATGTACCAAGAGAAGGAAGGAGAGTTTCAATTCATCTATAAAATGCCACCAAGAGATGAACAAATGGAAAGCACATTTCTATGTTGGCCAAAATTTCTTCAAGCAATCTAACAGTGTGTAATCTGGCGCAGAAGTAGAGAGGGGATTCAGTTGTTGGCCACCCAACAACTCCAACCATTTGGAGTAGAGAGACCTTACACCAAGGCAACTCGGAGGTAAAAACTTCTTTGCATCAGGTCTTAGAACTCCCTAGTTCTAAGGGCCCTTTGGCAAGTGTGTAAACATTCTACCTTTTATTTCCTACTAGCACACAATAAGAGGGGACATTAATGCCACCGTTGGTATTATTGTGGTGTTTGACTCGATAAAAGCTTTGTGTTATTTGTTTTAGTTTAGTTTTTATTTTCTCTCTATATATGCATGATATTTCATTATCTAGTATGTTTTATTTTATGGCATCTTCACTAACCTTCTAACTCCCTTGTGTATTTGCATGTGACCAGGAACTTAAGAGGAAACAACCACTCCTCTTAAGAAAGTGTGGATTGGTACACTCGTGCACAAAATCCACCAACACATTGATAGTCCTAGCATTCTCATGTATATAAATGTGATTCATACATGTGTTAGGATTGATGCCACACATATTATTGTATTCCCATGCAATTGTAGTGGTATGCATTTGTAGCATTTGTATTAAATGTAATTGTGGAGACTTTTAAGTTATAATTAATATTTACAGTTTTTATTGGAGAAATATCTATAGGAATAATTCAATATTCTACCCTAGAATTTAGTGATAGCATGGAAACCCATCATGAAATATTCTCTATAGTGCAATTTTCCTAAAATATTTTGTCCAAAATATGAGTATAACAAACCTGCCCCCAAAGATATTGAGGAAAGTCATAATTAGTAATGAAATTTGTAACTTGGATTTCTTTAGTATCTTGTTTGAATGCATGGCTTGTGAAATTGTTAATAAATGTTGCACTATTTCATCATCATCTATATCATAAATCCATTCAATATTTTCAAATTCAGTGATTTTTCTTGCAGGTGGATATAATGTAAAAAAAATTGTTGCATTTCAATTAGAAATGGTGATGTCTCCATATTGACAACTAATAAATGCATTAGTGATGGCTAACCATTGCCTTCCTAAAATTAATGGATGACATCCCAAGTTAGTTTTAGGTGTTAAAACCACAAAATCAACTAGGTACTCCCATGAGTCTAAGGAGGCAAGAATATCCTCTACTACACCTTCTATTTTAATAGTAGATATGTATGCTAATTGTAAGACAATTGGAGTATAACAAAGATTATTCAATTTTAGTTCATCCTTATTCCCCTTGTCATCACATTTATTGCTACTCCTAAGTATAATATTGTATTTGGAATTTAGGGAAAATTTTAGGGGCGAAATTTCTCTAATAAGCTATTTTTTGGACATTTTTTGAAAATAAATAAATAAAAAATAAAAATAAATCTACCATTTGGTTAAAAATTCACCTATTTTTTCATATATATGATTAAATGGATGATATTCACCAAACATTTACCAATTTTAATAGTAAATTATATTTTTTTTTTATTGAATATTCGCCTACATTCTATATGTACGACTTTTCAAACCAGAATAATCGCCTATAATACTATAAATAGACATAATATTTGAATCCTTAAAAAATACCCTGTTGGAATTGCAACATTATTAATGTGATTTTAAATATGGGACTTATTGGATCAAGATAGTTTTCAATATTGTTTTTTTCCATCCTAATATCTATTAATTTACCAATAAGATGGAATTTTTGTGGTTCTTTATTTTTCTTCTTGGTTTATATAAACATATTTACTTTATTATTTTAGCATTAATCAAAATATATTTTATTGCTTGAAGTAACGGTAGACAAATGCAAACATTTGTAATCCATCTAGCATATCAAAATCATATGGTATTAATTTCTTCTCTACATTTAATCTTTCGGGAAAAGGAGGATATTTAGATGTAAAGAGATGATTTATTGGAGGAATCATGGAAGTTTGTTTTATTGTTGTATCATTTATTATTATTATTATTATATTTGGAAATACTTCCTCATTTTTTGTTCGATGATAATAGGGTCCTTATTACATACCCTTCCTAAAATAATATGAATTCCATTTAGATTTATAGGGGTAATCATGTAGGTTGAAAATTTTTGTAACTTGATGTTGTAATCAAGTTGAGCTACTTTATTATTTGGATTGGGAATGGGTTGTGTAGGTAGTTAGGTAGGTATATGAGGATATTATGGAAGGAAATTAGAACTATTGCAGTTGTGGGTTTTGTGTTTGTAGATGAGGTTGATTTGGATAATATATTTGAGGTTGAGAAGGATATTGTGGATAATATGGTGGATGTTGTGGATATTGTGGATTTTTCTTTGGATACTCAAGAAAATTTGGCATACCTCCATAAGTGTTCCCTCACCATCATTGTTTCCAAGGTTGGTTTTTGGTTTGTGGTGGCCATTTTTGCTAAGGTGAAGGGGTATTCCAACTATGTTGTAGATATTATTGATATGGATTAAATTGTTGAGTATGATCTTGGGTAATACCTAGTTGTTATGCTTTCCTTGGTCTTCTTGGTGCAACATAACAAAGTTGCTATGAAGTCTCATTTGATTCATAATCTCCTTAATATACTGCCTTTAGTTTGGTAAAATATGGGAAATCCTTTGTTGCTTTATTTTCTGCACATATTAATCATATTTCAATGTTATCTAAAGGACATTCATGCAAAGGATTTTTATTTCTACATCTTGGATAAAATATTGATAAAATTGAATTTTCTGATTTTTGTTTATTCTATATTTTCAACGTATCTAATTAATCACTAAGAATTCCAAGAATATATATTTAAAACTTTCAAGTAAATTACCCAATTCAACTCTACTTTCTCCACCAATTGCTTGTTGAAATATGCAGCAAGAAAGTCTCAATTCGACTTTAACTTGGTCAAATTGAAAAAAATTGTATTTCCACATCAACAGACAACTTGAATGCAATTAACTTGTGTGACATGGATCTTTTCACTCAATTATCTTAGTAAATTCAAGTTATAAGTCTTGGAGTTCAGTTAAGCATGTGTGATTGCTAATTTGTAGCAATAAACGTCAATTATTTGAAGTTGTTTTAAGTTAAACTAGTTCCAACATTTGGAGGAACTAGTGAAAGTTCAGTTGTGTAGTGGGACAACAATCTAACTCAGTGATCATCCAGTTCACTGATAAATCAACCAAAAGTAGCTAGTGCATGCAGAGAATTATAGTTCCCTAGATTGTGTGGATATTCCAAGGTAGTGTAACATTAGTTGTAGACTAGGCTTAAGTATGCAGGTATTGCATGCAGTCAGATGATCAACCTTTGGAACCAAGCAATCAATTGGAGGAAAATTACTAAATAATAGGGGCATAATTCCTTGGGATTTACACAAGGAAATAGGGGCCCAATATGAGGTGGAATATGACTAATTATGGGTCATAGCTTCTAATTGAGTAGAGAGATAGGTTATTCACTTGCAAGTTGTGCTCAAAGTGAGCAAGCATTTGGAATACATCTCTATTCATCTGATTTAATGAAAGAAAGCTTAAGGGGTTTTTAGTAGTTACTTTCCACTAGAAAAATATTTTGCATGTGCATTATTTCTATTACATGCCTGAGATTTATGTTCTAAATTGTGAATTCAATTCAACATAGTAGTAGAGTAGTATTGTATCTCTTGATTTAGATTAAAATTCCTTGAGAAGTTGCAATTTATACATGGTATCAGAGAAATATTCACATTAGAACATAAATTTTGACGTTGTTTCTCAAGAGGCTTTAATTTTCAATTCAGTGTAGCGTGATCTCTTCAGAGTTAGAAAGATGACCTTCAACGGGTTGAGATTAGAGTATGCCTTGGATGGAAACTCGAATTTTATTGCATTATTGCATGGAGGCGGTCACTGGATGCCAATGGAATTCCAAAATATGTCAAGACAAAAATTCCAAAACTAGGATCAGTTGATGCCCAAAACCTAGCTCAATGGAAAAAAACATGTATCCAAGGAAAGGAGAATAATCTTGGAGGGAGTACGATACCACATTGTCTCAAATATCCATGGAAAAGAAACTCATTTCATAATGTCAAGGGAACAGACAAAGTTGTTCGAGAATAACAGTGACCATAGAAAACTGACCCTCAAAGTCACAATTTGAAATATCAAGATGCAAAAGAATGACACTATTATGTAGTATATCAGAATATTTACGCAAGTTCATGATGATATTGAAGGGTTTGATGTCTGTTAGCACTGCAATTTTTCAAATATTTTCAAAGTCTGGTCATCATTCTCCAAGGAATTAATCTACCTTTTAAGTTTGGTTGTAAGATGAAAGTGTCACTTTCAAAGTGTAGTGGTGAGAAAATTTAATTTCTAATTTCATTCATTTCATTTTCCCTCTTTTACCTTTCATTTTCCAAAAAACCCAAAGTCCAGCGTTTCATTTCTTTCAAAACCCCTTTTTAACTATTAAAATTCAAATTTTATTGTTAAAAAGCAACTCCGCACATCCACTAACATCCATATCATATTATACCCTTTTTACCTTACCTTCTATCACATATTCAAACCTTATACATGTAACCATTTCCAAATCCTACAAACTTTTTGATATGTGATATTGCTGGGACCCATCATTTCTTTTTGATCCGTTTCATAACATTCAAAATGTTTTAGAAAAATCCTTTATATTATGATTCATACAAATTTTACCATATTCATTGACTTAATGAAGTTTTCACTTATCTGCTTTTAAAATCCGTTTAATGGGTCCCACCTACATTTTCGCATCGCATTTTCGAAAAGTTCACTTACTGCATTCACTTCCACTTCCTCATTTCCTCGATTGCGATATTGAGTGGGACACTTTCTTGCCATGCCATCGTCGCTAATCGCATATCGCAACAATCCTCACCACATTCATTTGCCACTCCACAAATATTCCTATGCAATACTAAAGGGACCCACCTTTCCCTGCCATGTCACCCTTTCCCCATCGCACATCGCAAGCTCTGGAGGATAAGCACTCAAGATCATGTTATAAACGTCGAAGTGCGATGTGCGATATTGGTGGGACTGAATCGCATATTGCAATTCGCAAGCTCGGGAGGATAGGTGCTCAGAAATCCGTTATAAACTTTGAAATGCGATTGTAATTTTTATCGTCCGTAACACCTCGTAATTATCGCAGCCCTTTGATCCATGGTTCTCATGCCTTTTCAGTCCCCCTTCTCCATTCTGCTTTTAACATTGCGGCAGGGTTCGAAAAGCTATTTTCTCCATCGCTCCTCCTTCTACGTGTCCTCCTCTCCGCGTTTCTCACCCCGCTCAGTCCAAACCTCCTTTCCGCGTCATCACCCCCATTGCAAATTGCATTCCCTCCTGCTTGTGTCTTATGCTTAAATGTTTCTAACACCGATCTGCGATTGTGATATATGTATAAAATGTTTTCTCCTCCCATTCATCATTTATTTAATAATCTCTCTTGCTAATAAATGCAACCCCGATATCTCTTTCAATCCACCTCCATAACTTTTTTAACCTCAATATTTCCTTCTCCTCTTTTATTTCTCCTACTGGCCCACAATTCAACGTGTCTCCTTCTCATATCTTTCACATGCCCGGTCCTTTTGTTTGGAACCTATCTATATGGGTTTTTCCACTCCAACACTATTTCCACGTTTATTTCGCTACCCTATCGTGACAAACAAGAAACCAAAGGAAAGGAACAATGGTAGAGTTTCTCTGAAATAGATTTCTACCATTACTCTCAGCACCAACTCATTTCCACAAGGCATCATGCAACATTCAAAGAACAATCACATGTCACTTTCACTATTGTTTACACTTGTTTTCAAGTTGGTTGCACCAGAACAGAAGAGGAGTCTTCCCATAGACCGCCACATCATACAACCACTTCGAATTGTTAGCCTTGATGCTGTTTATTTTGATTATGTCATAGCACTTTGTATTAAATTTTTTAGGATAAGCCTCATCTCTTGCACGAGATCATAATAACTTTTGGGAAAAGGTTTACTCCTTTTGTGGAGATGAAAGTTTTATATTTTTGTATATATATGACAAACTTCCATTTAAAAAAGGTTGGTGGTTTTAGAATCTTGGATCATATGATTAGTACTATTTTCAGTGAATAAAATTGAAAGAAACTTTTGAGGACTTATTATCAATATGGTGTGTGTATTGTTAATTTTCACTTGTGTTTCCATATCTTATTATCTTCAGTGGCAGTTTGCAATCCCTCATGCTGTTATGTGTTTTTATCAGTCTCTTGACATGTTCATATGTTTTATCAATTTTTGTTAGTCTCACACAGTGAGCTTCCTTGATGAAACATACATGATGACAATGTAAAGAGCATCACTTATAACAGTTATCTTTCATGGTATTTCACTGAGAATATTGTAAGTCTAGAAATAGATTTCTCTTGTTGAAATATTGACAAATTTCTACTTGTGTTATTTTATACCAAAAGTAGTTGATTTTTGCCTTGTAGACCCACTATTTCTTCTTCCATTTCACATTCCCTTCCCCTCATAGGCTACAAAATTACTCTTTTGCTACCACATCAGACCCAATACCCTCATTAGTAGAATAGTGGATTTGACTGAAATCTCTTTTCAGTGAATGGGAGTTTAAACCACCTACCAATATCATAAACCAAATCATTAAATTACCTTAGAGTTTAGGATGTGTCTAGTTAGGTGCTTGAAGTAGTCCAAGTGTTGATTCTAGTGCTAACAGTGTCAATGTTGCAGAAGATGACCCGGTGAGACTAGCTCTTCTAGGCCTTCCTAAAAGCTTGCATAAATACCAGGACTCGGTGAATGGGAAGGAGAAATTAATAAATTGGGAACACTTATGGTCTGATTTGGTACAAGAGGAGATCAGACGGAACACCAAACATGGGACTTCATCCAAGGGCGAGGATGAAGAAAAAATTGCATTGGCTGGAAAGGGAAAGAAGGGAAAAGTGAATATATCTCAAACCAAACTAGCATCGAACCAAGGGGGAAAGAAGAAAGACTTGTCCAAAATAAAATACTTCAATTATCTTGAATTCAGGCACTATGCCAAGAAGTTTCTACAAAAAAATTCAAGTGAGAAGAACTAGGTGAAGCTTTGGCGTCACATTTCAATCTTGACTTCACCATTATTGCATACTTTTCTAACAAAATGATGTGGAGTGTGTGGTACTTGGACCCCAGTGCCTTGTTCCACAAGACAGGGTGTAGAGGGTTTTTCAGTGACTTGGAGGAGAAATATCTCCATCTGCATATTAATTTTGGGGATGATGGAAGGTACAATGCTACCAGGATTGGTACAATAACCTTTTAGAGGGAGTTAGGATCCCCTCTTCACCTCAAATATGATCATGTTTGTTCGAAGCCTAAAGAAGAATCTCATCTCTGTAGTAGTTTTGGAAGACCGTGGTTATGATGTGATCTTAAGTAAATGGAAATAAATTCCTAAGACACATAGCCATTGGACAGGTGAAGCATGTCATAATTCATGTGAAGAACCTGTATAAACTTGATGTGGAAGATTGTGTTGCATTAAGAAGATAGAGTCAGTGCAAAGTCACAATGTTCATGAAATTTGGAATGGGATATTGGGCCATTTTCATCATAGTGCCTTAAATATTATGCAAAAAATAACCCTTGGCCTCCCTAAAGGAGTGCTTGAGTAGAAGGATGTATGCAAAGTTTGTGCCTTGGGGAAGTATGTGAAATTTAGATTCCATGATCGAGCCAAAAAATCACACACAGTCTTGGAAAGAGTCCACTATGATGTTTGTGGACCTTTCTCGATAACCTCTACTGCACACATAAATATTTTGTCATTTTTATTGATTCTTTTTCAAGGAATTGATGGATCTTCTTCATGCGGAAGAAGGATGAGACATTCTCAAATTTTATATAATTCAAGGAACTAGTTGAGAAAGAGACTGGAAGTAGGTGAAGGTTCTCATGAGTGACAATGGAGGTGAGTATCTTTCAAATTAATTCAAGAAATTATGTGTGAAAGAATGCATACGAAGAGAGGTGATAGAACCCCACAACCCACAACAGAATGGGGTGGCTGAGAGAAATAATCATAGCATTGTTGGAGCTGAAAGAACTATACTACATGACAAAGGACTACCACTATATTTGTGGTCAGAGGCATGTAACATAGTAGTCTACTTGCAGAATCCTAGCCCTCATCAAATTCTTGGTATGACTACACCGGAGGAGGCTTTCTCGAGGAGAAAGTCATATGTGTCTCACTTTAGGATTTTTGGATCCCTTTCTTACTAACATGTCTCCAAAGATTCGAGGAAGAAGCTTGAGTCGATAACAAAGTTGGGAGTTTTTCTGGGTTACACCAAAACTCCCCACAATTACCGTGTGTAATTCTCTTTTAACGGGAAAGAGTACTATATTTGTATTAATATGTGCCCGGTCATGGAAAAAATAATGAGAGATTTAAAATTCAAATACATTGACGTTGATAGGATTCATAAGTTGTAGAATTACTATCCAAACCCATTTTTCTTTCCAAATTACAAAAAGTGACTGAGCAACTACAAAATTACTAGTGTAGACCTTACATAATTTCCATAATAACAAAATACATTTAAACTTCAACATTTTAAATAGACCTATTAAAAAAACTAATCCTATGGTTCAGATGGATGGTTGAGATCAAAGCTAGTGGTTTCTTATATTTCATGGGAGTTTTGCATGACCAAATTAATTTGGAGATCTTCAATATTTCTTCTAATTGTGTCGACTTCGTCCTCCAGTTGCCGGATTTTTTTTCTCTTCTCGACATTCATATTCAGCATTTCTCAAGCCTCTTCTCTCTATTGTTGAAGACTCTTTTGAATTTTTTCCATACTTTCTCGCAAATCAGACTGTTCCATTTCACATGATCCATAAGCAGGGGGTGAGTAGAAGACTAGAGGAGGACACTTTTCCCACTTAATTTTGGAACGACCAGCCAACCTTCTTGAGCACGGGCAACAATGTCCTTAGGATCTATATTCCATGACACCGAGAGAAAAATGATGCAAAGAGATAATTGACACAGAGATATAATTAACAGTGAGACTTTTAGACCTTTCCAAGTGAGCCAATTTATGCGGGGGGACAGAAAACCCAACAAAAACCTGAATATTCAAATAGAGGGAGGACCTTTCATAGTGGGACTTGATTGTATGTTCGTTCCATTTATGCTCGCCCAACCCGACCATAGTTACCAAAAATTGAAACTCACCAGACTGGGGGAATGATCTTCCCAAAACTACTGAGATCATCCACTTACAACGCAGTCTCTGCCAAAGAATCATATCTCCTATGACCCTATGGACAGAGTCGAACACCTTCCTATTACATAGGTTTGGATAGTTATTCAACAATTTATAGAGATTTATGAACATCAGCCTCATGTGGATTTGATAGGTGACGAGCTTACCTCCAAGATCCCATTGCACTTCCATGATTTCCATGGTACTTGAAATTACCTTCACCTCAAGCATTTGAACCTTCACACGAGTTAACCATTTAATCCATACCAGGGGAAGTAAATTTGGCTCTCTCTCTCTGAGGGGTTTTGCTTTAATTTTTCTTGATTATTCATTCTTTGGACCCAGATACAAGGAACAAACTGGGGAATTCCCACACTTAAAATTTACTCCACACTAAGTGGCCTTGCCTGCTTAGGATTGTAGCCTCGTGTCAAGTGATGAAGGATGATATTACTCAGTTGAAGCCAGATGGGATGGGAGAGGGGGCATAAACAAAGAGGGATTATGAGATGAAGGTTTAGAGGATGATGTGGAGGGGGAGGATGATGTGGAGGTGGGAGGGGAAGCTGGGAGAGGAAGGTCGAATGGTATTACCATGTGTACTTATTATCCATCAAAATGATATTTATTCAAAGGGATGTAAATTTTGATGAGGAGAAAGATATGTGGTGCTATATTGAGAGGGAGCTTCAGATCCCACCAAAAAATGAGCTTTTAGCTCCAAAGGAGGAGCCTCAAGAAGTTGTGTAGTAGCTACAAATTAAGGAGCATAGAGTGGAGACATCCACTCAAGAAAAACCATCTAGATAAGGAAGAAAAAGAACCAGGGAATCTGATATATTAGTGCAGGATGTGAGGGAGAATGTCGGATATCCTTCAAATGTGTGAATGAAAAGGAGGTCACCTCAGAGGTACACTGGCTACATGTCTTTAAGGAAAGATCTTGTAGAGACTGAGCCATCCTCTTTCAAGGAAGTAGTTGAGAAACCTATTTTGGTTGATGCAATGGTGGAAGAATATGAATCCATTGTAAATAACATTGTTTGGGAAGTGGTCCCTAGACCAATAGATAAATCAGTTGTGGGTTCAAGTTGGATATTTAAGGTTAAGCATGCATAAGACAGAATCATAGAGAAATGTAAGGCCAGATTTGTGGCCAAAGGATTCTCTCAATTTGAGGGAATTTACTATGAGGAAAAATTTTCTCTCATAGCAAGGTATTCATCCATTATATAACTCTTCTACTAGTTACGCATATGGGGTGGAAGATCCACCAGATGGATGTAAAAATAACATTCCTCAATGTTGTTATTGAGGATGAGGTGTACATTGAGAAACCATAAGGTTTTGAGACATTTGATAGAGAGTCTCATGTGTGCAGACTCAAGCGAGCATTGTACGGTCTCAAACAAGCACATCGTGCTTGGTACACTAGGATCGACAATTATCTCATTGGTTTTGGCTTCAACAAAAATGAAGCGGATGAAAACCTCTATAAAATCTTCGTAGAAGATCATTTTTTTATTATTCTATTATATGTTGATGATTTAATATTAACTGGTGATGAGAGGTTGATCATATCTTGCAAGGAGGGCCTTGCAATGGAATTTGAAATGAAGGAAATGGGTCTCATGCACTACTTCCTCAGGTTGGAAGTACGGAAAAGCGATGAGAAATTTTTTGTGTCTCAAGAAAATTATGCAAATGAGATACTGCAGACATTCTTAATGAAGAGTTGTAAACCCATGGAGACACCTCTAGCGACCAATTTGAGGAAGGAGGATGTCACTTCATGTGAAGAAGTGAATGCTACCATTTATTGACAGCTAGTGGGTTCACTCATGTATCTTGTGAACACATGACCAGATATGTGCTATGTAGTGAACCAACTGAGCCAAGATATGGTTAGGCTAGCCAAATTATAGTGGAAGGCTGCTAAGCATTTTTTACGGTACCTCATATGCACTACCCAATATGGATTATGGTAGATATTGATACAGGGAGTGATTTTTGTGGCTTCGGAGATGTAGATTGGGCAGGGATTCCATATGACCAAAAGAGTACATTAGGTGGAATTTTCAGTGTTGGGTCTGTAGTGGTTACCTATCATAGAAGGAATCAAAGATCTATGGCGCTCAGCTCGGTAGAAGAAAATTACATGGCTACAATCCAAGAAACATGTGAGCTGATCTAGATGAGAAAGATACTTGTGGGACTATTTGTTCAGATGATGGATCAAACTGTGATCTATTATGATAATAATAGTTGCATTAATCTCTCTGAGAATCCAATATTTCACGATCGATCCAAGCATATAGATATATAGTATCACCATTTACACGACTATGTGCAGAGGTCGATAATGTTGCTACAATACATTCTGACAGAGGAATAAGATGAAGAAATCCTAAGAAAGTATGTATCAAGAGGGAATTTCAATTTCCACAGGTTTAGGATAGGGGTGGTTGACGATTCGTTTCTTGCTAAGAGGGAGTGTTGAAAAATGCATCAAGAAAGTCTCAGTTTGACTTTTCCTTGGTCAAATTGAGAAAAATCAAATTTCCACATCAACAGGAAACTTGGATGCAGTTAACTTGTGTTACATGGCTCTTGTCACTCAGTTATCTTAGTAAAATTGAGTTAGAAATCTTGGAGCTCAGATAAGCATGTGTGATTTCTAATTTTTAGAAATTAAGGTCAGTTATTTGAAGATGTTTTCAGTTAAACTAGTTGGAGGAACTAGTGGAAGGTTAGATGTGCAGTGGGACAACACTCTAACCCAGTGACCATCCAGTTAACTGATCAATCAACCAAAAATAGCTTGTGGATGCAAAGAATTTGAGTTCCCTGGCTATGGTGGATATTCCAAGGTAGTGTAACATTAGTTGTAGACTATCCTTGACTGTACAAGTGTTGCATGCAGTTAGAAGATCAACCATGGGAATTTCACTATCAATTGGAGGAAAATTCCTAAATAATAGGGACTTAATTCCTTAGGATTTTTGCAAGGAAATATGGGCTCAATATGAGGAAAATTTTGGCTAAGTTTGGGTCAAAGCTTCTTAATGAGCAGACAGATAGGTTATTCACTTGCAAGTTGTGCTCAGAGCGAGCAAACAATTATAATACATCTCTATTCATATGATTTAATGCAAGTAGGATTAAGGGGTTTTTAGCAGTTTCTTTCCCCTAGAAAAATATTTTTCAAGTGTTTTATTTCTTAATGCATGTCTGAGGTTGTTGTTCTAAGTTGTGAATTGAATTCTACAGAGAAGTAGAGTAGGATTGTGTCTCTTGATTTAGATTAAAATTTCTTGAGCTCTTTAAATTTTACACCATAATTTCTACATTTTTTATTTAGTTACCCTATAGATGTTGGAATATTTAGGTCCCTTATCATAGTTAGATATTATTCTTGAATTTTTTTTGCATAATTCACAAATTTCTACAAAACTTTGTTGAGATCACTAGTACATTTGGCGGAAATTCTGACACTTGGTTCAAACACTTTTGACCAAATGTCAGAAATTTCCCCAAATTTTTTCAACTTTTTCAAATCCCGCCTGAAACCGTCGCTATACCGATGTTTAGAGGAAAGTGTCGCAATACCGACACTTATCTACAAGTGTCGGTCTTGCGATGTTTGCAAAATAACGTCTCTCTTGCGACGGATTTCTGAAGTATGTCATTATTGCGACGTTACATAGACAATGTGTCGCTATTGTGACGTTTGGAGGAAACTGTCGCTATTGCGACGTTTAGAAGAATGTGTCGCTATTGCAGCGTTTGGTGGCAAAGTGTCGCTCTTGTGACGGTTGGTGGCGATGTGTCGCTCTTGAGACGGTTAGGTGATATGTCGCTCTTCCGACGGTTGGTGGAAAAGTGTCGCTCTTGCGACGGTTGGTTATGATTCGAACTTGGTTGGTTATGGTGCAAGAACCTAAGGCAACCATTGAGTTATGATTCGAAATTTTGATCGTGAATTGTCCCATAATTGAAATGTGGACCGGATATTAATTTATGTTGGCGCTGGCATTTAAATTAATGCCACGGAGGTTCCATTTAATGTTTGTTGATATACAGTGGTAAGTTCATGCAAGTGTAAATTAAAAGAGAAAACTTGGATACGGGATCTATTTGGGCTTTAATAGAAGGGCAGTTATAGGTGTAAATGAGTTATGTTATGGTTTGAACCATATATGTAAGCTCCGCATCAAGAATTTAAATTCTGGGTTGGTTGGTGTTATAACCAGTAAAAAGAGAAAGGGCTTCCGAAGGGAGTATTGAAATTGTCAGCTTTATGTTAAACTAGAATTAGAATATTCATTCAATTTATTATAAAATGGGCTATCGCAAGGGAGTAAAATAAAATATAAAATTGATTCATACACTTTCATTCATTCAATATTAAATATTATTCAATTTATTCATTCAATATTAAATATAAAATTGATATACACTTTTTTATTGGGACTAAAAAGCCCACAATTTTATTAAAAATATAAACAATTTGTAAAAAGCCCACAATTTTGTAAAAAGCCAACAATTTTTAAAAAGCCCACAATTTGTAAAAAGCCCACAATTTTTTAAAAAGCCCACAATTTGTAAAAAGCCCACAATTTGTAAAAAGCTCACATTTTGTAAAAAGCTCACAATTTGTAAAAAGCCCACTTTTATTTTCAACACGTCTTGGGTTTTCTACACCATTGAGAGAGATAATTGCTAAATATAATTATTATTTTATTTATAGGATAATTTGCATCAATGGAAGAAAACATTAGAGGTGGAAAAAAAATTCAAAAGGGTGAAAGGGATGATGGTGGATCGAATGACTATCGTCCCGTGGTAATTAATTATCTATCTTCATTTTGATTATATCGTAAAATTTTATATTATTTTAATATTTTTTATATGCACACTAATGTTTAATGATTAATGTTTGTAATTTTCATAAAGGCACAGTTTCCCCCAAACTTTTTGTAGATGATCAACTAGCTTTCTGATCCAGGTGGATATTGGTGGTCACCGCCTATTCCACTTGGGGCCCCACCATTGTCTCTTTCAGTTTTTTAGTTTCGGCACAACTTACTAATTTTAGCAGTTTTCCGGGTCCTGAACTTCCAAAGCTGTTTTGAGGCACTAAACGATGTTTTTTGGGAAAACAGAGAGCAACATGGGTCCATGGACTGATGTTTCTCATTCAAAATTTGTAGTCCTCGGATATATATTTCTAACAAGGTATGGTACGTGTCAAACGGAGATCGTATGCCAAAGTTACGCCCCTGGGAAGTTGAAACACCAATTTACCCAAACGGGGCCCATAGTTTTGGTGCTTCATCTCCTAGGGTTAGGGTTTTGGCTGTCTATGATTTCTCATTGTTTCTAAATAATAAATAGGCCCTCGAGCCTCATTGTAACTGAGTTTAGAGTCCTGTAGCTACCACATCTCTTCTCAGAGATAGCTACTAGCGCCCTAGCTAGTTTTATTTCCATTCTGTCTATAAGCAAATTTCAGTTCTTTGATATTAACGAAATGAAGAGTTATTTCTGCTGAATATTTGTATTTATGGTTATATATTTATTCTGTTTCATTCCTGCATAAATCCGAATCAGTGGTATCTGAGCGGTCTGCTTTTTCTCGATCTTTCTTTGCATGTCCCCAACGAGGTCGGGGTATAAGGAGTTAGGGCTCGATCTAGTGGAACATTTGCAAGATCATCCTCGTAAACCCCGACGGACACCCATGGGGGACGAAAAGAAAGATGAGGGAGCAGGAGATCCTATCAAAATATTGCTTGAGGAGGCCCTCGAAAAACAAAGGAATGCGATGATGGATAAATTTTCCCAGATCCTTCAACGACTGCCCACCGGCGGCGCATTTGCATCCAGCAGCCACTCTGGCGGTGCGACTCCTTTTAAGGTACAAGTAAATTTTGACATTCCCATATTTGAGGGTCAAATAGATGCAGATGTCATAGATAGATGGTTGAATCTATTAGAAGGATATTTCTTGGTTCATGACTTTTCTGACAGAGAGAAGATTATTTTTGCACTCCTCAAAGCTACCCCCCATGTCAAGGACTGGTGGGAAACCCACTGTGAGAAAAAGGACGAGACAAAACCCTCTCTATTCTCAACCGTACCCACTTGGAATTCTTTCCAAGATTCCATCAAGGAACAATACTATCCCGTGGGGAGCTATGAGGACAAGTACATACAATGGACCACGCTGTGAAAACAAAGGGATCAAGATGTGCATGAGCTGACAAATATGTTCCATACCCTGCGCACCAAGTTGGGTATCAAAGATTCATAGAAACATCTGGTGCTAAAGTATCATAGTTGTCTACACAGATACATTCAGGAGAAAATGGAGTTCCTCGACATCTCCTCGCTTGGTACGACATACCGGTATGCTGCCAAGATTGAGCATAAATTCAAGCAGAAGAAGCGAGACTTTGGATCTGCGAATCAAAAGCAAGGGAAGGGTGCTCCAAAACCGCAGAACAAAGGACAGAGCCAAGGCACAGTGACTCAAGACAACCTGTCGAAGCCACAAGCAAAGAACAACCCCGCAAATCCAAAGAAGGACACGAGAAAGTGGTGTGAGTTCCATAAGAGCTCCACTCACAACACAAGTGAGTGTCAGGCCAAGCAGTCGCTGGTGGCCGAGATGAGGGCTTCTGAGTCAGATGCATGATCCGACTCTAAATAAGAACCTGACAAGGGGAATGACAAAGGGAAACATATTATTGATGCGGAGCCCAATGCCACTGATGCCACTACGAAGTTCCAGAAGGAGGAACCAGAAGATCCAGAGGAGGAGGAACATCTCTTCCACTCCCAGATGTGGGTAAAGGGCCCCCCAGTATGGTTCATTGTCAATAATGGGAGCCAAAAGAACCTCATTTCACCAGATGCCATGAAGCGGTTGGGCTTGTCGACCATAGCTCACCCACATCCATACACCATCAAGTGGCTTCACCAAGGATGAGATCTTCGCGTCAGCCAGCAGTGTCGCCTTCCCTATAGCATCAAGCCCTTCACAGATGAGGTATTATGTGACGTTGCTCCTATTGATGTTTCTGATGTATTATTAGGACAACCATACTTGTGGAAGCATCATGCTGTGTATGAGTCTCGGCCTCCCGCTGTTATTGTTACTTTGGGAAATAAGTTTTATAGGATACTAGAGGTACCACCTCTTGCCACTATCTCTTTGGTTACTGCAAAATAATTGAGTAAGCTCATTTCCCAAACCAGGAAATTCATTTTCTTGATGATTCGCCCCCAAGGCAAGAAGAATATTGTGGCCACGACCTCCAGACAGGGCTCCTCTGCATGACAACAACATATGGATAAGTTTGTGGAGGAATACGGGGACATATTCACCTCACCCACAGGGGTTCCTCTGCACTATCAGGTCAAGCACCCGATTGATCTGACCCCAGGTGCGCCGCTACCCAATGGACCGATCTATTGGCGCTCTATTCTGGAGAATGATGAAATCAAGAGGCAGATTCAGGAGCTGCTGCAGAAAGGTCACATCCGACCAAGTTCATTGCCCTGTGGGAGCCCGATCATGTTGGTACAGAAGAAGGATGGGACGTGGAGACTCTGTATCGACTATCAAGCGTTGAACAAGATCATTGTTCAGAATAGGTACCCGATCCCACGGATTGATGACCTTCTGGACCAACTCAAAGGTGCAAAATATTTCAGCAAGATCGACTTGAAGTCTGGGTATCACTAGGTACCAATTGAACCCTCTGATGTGTCGAAGACTGCCTTCAAAGCCAAGGAAGGCCTTTTCGAATGGCTGGTCATGCCTTTCGAGTTGACGAATGCTCCCGCAACCTTCATGAGGATGATGGACGACATATTGCGGCCATTCACCAACTCATTCGTAGTGGTGTACTTGGATGACATTCTGATCTTCAGCAAGACTTGGGAAGAGCACCTTCATCACATCCGACAAGTCCTCCAAACACTGCGGCAACACAAGTTGTGTGCCAATTTGGAGAAGTGCACGTTTGGCATGACCCAGGTTCAATATCTGGGATGCATTATTGATGAAAGGGGGGTGCATGTGGATCCAGCCAAGATCCAAGTCATTCGGGATTGGCCAGCCCCGACTACTATAACAGAGCTTCGCAGCTTTCTGGGTCTTGCTAATTTCTACCGTAGATTCGTTTTGGGATTCTCTCATATCACTTGGCCCTTGAGTCAAGTCACCAAAGGAGGAGCGAGAGCAAAATTATTTTGGTCGGAACCTCAACAGAAGGCATTCAAAGAATTGAAAAATCGCCTCTATTCTGCCCCAGTGCTCACCTTACCAGACTTGCAGCAGCCATTTGAGATCGAGACAGATGCCTCTGACTATGCTATTGGGGCAGTTCTTACTCAACAGGGACATCCAGTGGCATATCACAGTGAGACATTGTCTGACACAGTTCGCAAGTATCCCACTTATGACAAAGAAATGTATTCCATTATGCAAGCTTGTCGACAATGGAAGCATTACATTTTGGGGAAGGAAACAATCATCCACACAGACCACCGGCCCCTGCATTTCATACAGACACAAGGGAAGTTGCAGAATTATCGCCATCAGAAGTGGTCCACATATCTGCAACAGTTTCATTTGAACATCAAGTACAAGAAGGGTAGCACGAATAATGTTGCAGACTGCCTCAGCCAACCACCGATCATGATGCTCACCACTGTTCTCAACTCTGTGGGCACAAGACTTCTGATTGGCCACTTCTCTACGAGAGCGACCCAAAATTCGGCCACACTTACAAGGCACTCTTGGGGGGTACGCAAGTTCCAAATTTTCACCTCCAAGATGCAGTTTTATGTCACCTGGGACACCTTTCTGTTCCTTCAAGCGAGCGTGCTAAGGTGATATGGGAAGCACACTGCAGTCGAGTCGCTGGGCATTTCGGGGTTGAGAAAATAGTAGCTGTACTGCAGAAGTATTTCTATTGGTCAAACCTTCGAAAGGATGTTGAGAAGCACATCAGATCCTGCACTTCTTGTGCCATTGCCAAACTGACCATCAAGAAGCAAGGCCTATATACTCCGCTACCTACCCCTAGTCGACCTTGGGAATCCATCTCCATGGATTACATGTTGGGCCTGCCTTCTACTAAGCATGGAAATGATTGTGTTTTCGTGGTCTTCGACAGATTCTCGAAGATGACCATTATGGAGGCCTGCAAGAAGAATATCACAGTAGAAGCCACTACTAAAGTCTTCTTTGAACGAGTGTGGGTGCACTTTGGGATCCCACAGTCTATCATATCAGATCGGGATATCAGTTTGCTCAGCACATTTTGGTCCAGCCTCTAGTCAATGCTGGACACCAAGCTCACCAAGTCCACAACTTTCCATCCCCAAAAAGATGGCCAGACAGAGGTCGTCAACAGAATGATTGTACACATTCTGCACATGTACAATTCAAAGCATCCACGCACATGGGACGAGAGCCTCCCCTATGTACAACATAGTTATAATCAGGCTCTCCACAGTTCAATTGGCCATAGCCCCTTTCAGGTGGGCTTGGGATTCCAACCACTATGTCCCATTGACGTAGCCATGTCGACAAAGAAAATAGCTTCATCGAGCGCATTCAACACATACGCCAAAAGGTTTATGACATATTGGATAGAGCCAATGCTAAGTACAAGCAACGCCATGATCAAAACTGGGTGCCACACAACTTCCAGGTGGGCGACAAAGTATGGCTACATTTGCAGAAGGAACGCCTCACTGGACCCCACCGCAAGCTTCGCCCGCTCTGATACGGGTCATACACCATCACCAAGGTTGTAGGGAACAATGCCTTCGAGCTCAGTATTCCACCATTCCTTGGTCTGCACCCTGTTGGGAAAAATACTGAGAGGGGGGGGTGAATCAGTATTTACTGCATATTCAAAACTTTTACTTTTTCTTGTTTCTAAAACTCATACGCGACTTTCCTGAAACAGACTTGCGTATATACGCGGATACCCTTTATGAAACTCGCATATACACAGATATCTAATTATGTCATTAGATCTTCACTTGAATCATTCCATCATTCATTCATCAGATGTTTAATAAACAGTAAACATGTGCAGTAAGAACAGAGTAAACCATCACACAAAGCATCACACATGAACACCAGGATTTTTTAGGTGGAAACCCAAGTCGGGAGAAAACCACCGCTGCAGTTGCTCAGCCTTCAATATTTTATTATAGAGAAAACATCTTACAACATATGTGCTGGTGCAGACTCTACCAGCACGCAGGCACCCACTTGCGCTCGTTTACCAGCCTCTCCTGGAAGGGAGCTCCAACCCCCTGACTCGTTTACCAGCCTCTCCTGGAAGGGAGCTACGACCCCTTGCTCTCATTTAGCAGCCTCTCCTGGAAGGGAGCTACGACCCCCTGACTGAAGGCTACAACCCTCAGCACCACCTTGGACCACGTTTCATCAATTTTCACACTAGATCCAACAACTTCAATAGAACACAACTTGCAGGCCACGTTTCATCATATTTTCAGACTGGACCCTCTTCATACATTTAAGCTCAATCATACAACCAAACTGATGCAGACAACTCAGAACAGTAGAATACAAATAGAAGCAATACAAAAGAATAGATCAGTCATTTCTTACCACAGACTTCAGCAAACCCTAGTTTGCATACGCTCTTTCACTTCACTGATGTCGCGTATATACGCGCTTCCATTCACACAAACTAGCGTATACTTCTGTACATATTATAGAACCAATTTAATTGCGCATACGCGCTTTTCTTTCAGCGAAGCCACGTATATACGCGCTTCCTCTTCGGCGAACTAGCGTATGGTTCTTCAGAGATTTTAGGTCATTGCATTTCTTCAGAACAGATACTTCACACAGATTTAACCCTTCACTTCAGACAGATGTTCGCCTCTTCTTAGATCTAATCATTCCATAAACAGATCTAGCAAATACAAGCACATTTCAGATCTAGATCCCCTTCTTCATCATTGGTGCATCATACATTCAGATTTATCATTCAAGTGTAACCCTTTCCATTCAGATCTATTTCAGAGAGAAGTATTCATTCAAGCTCAGACATCTTGCACCCACACTCATGATATGCACAATGAATTTCTTCTCCTTATATAGGTTTACCCTTTTTCAATACCATGAGCCCCTTTTTCAATACCATGAGCCAAAACAATACCATGAGCCCAAAACTACATTACTTCCGATGGTATTCCTGGACGGGGTCATTTAGACGAATCATTACCCAATACAATGGGTCAATACCATGGTGCTTACCCCTGGTTTTGCACTTTTTGAGCGCTTTTTCCCATACGCGACTTATCACGTTATTTCCTGCGTGCATACACGACTTCCCCTAGACATATCCGCGTATGCCTAGAGACATACTCTTTTCATCATACTTTGAGCACATTCTGAATTCCTTTCTTCATTGCCTTCTGTACACACTGTAGATACATCATATTTACTTCATCAAGAACATATTCTAGCAAGCACAACTTCATCAAGTAAGTTGCCATCATCTTCATCAAGTGGGTTGCCTTTCAGGGACAACACTCAACATCATAATATCAACAAGCATCATATCACATCAGATTTACATCATTTACCAAGTCCATCAAGTCAAGAATAACTTCATCAGGTGGATTGCCATTAAGGACAACACATGTCAACAGTTGCATGTCTTCATCTTCATTCAGTGGGTTTCCATCAAGGACAACACTCTGCATCATATTTCCAACAATCTCCCCCTTTGGACTTGATGGAAACCACGATGGTGTTTAGTTACCACAACAGTTTGACACCATTCTTTCTCTTCATTCAAACACCATGTCAATCTCCCCCTTTGACATCAAGGGCAAAGGGCGGACCAAAGCCAACATACTCTCCTCCTTTTCTCCTCATGTGGAATTGATGAATACTGAAGTGACCAAGCTCCCCCTGAGTTCATGCTGAATCTTCAAACATATTTTTCAATAAATAACATGACTCTATGAACTTCCTATCACCAAAGACTCATACTTACATCAATTATCCATCCAAGTGGATTTACATATGAGACTCAACTACCCAACCAAATGGGTTTACAAATTTGACTCAGCTACCCAACCAAGTGGGTTTACAAAATTGACAAGTCCTTACATGACTGAATATTACAATTTTACATCATGGGTCTCAACAAGACCTTTTCATCAAATTACAAATATGACTTCAAGACCAACACTAGAAAATCCTCAAGAAAGAGAACATATTTCAGAACCGCCATAATGCCAACAATGCATTATACTCAGCAATGCTAATGCTCCCCCTGAATCTGTGCATCCAATCATCCTTTCCATATGACTAAGGCTCCCCCTTAGTTTGTGCATCCTGAAGACTTTCACCAACAAATCATCAAGGAATCTTTATCAAAACATGAGAAATAGAATTATGAGAACTGGAACACCACCAGATATACCAAACAGTATCAGAGATACCAAACAGCACTGCAGCTGTGCTGAAGAGAGCTGACTCCAAATAGAAAATTGTCAGCAATCAGACATACGCGGTTTTCTGTTAATGAACTCGCGTATATACGCGACTGTGTTTCAGTAAAGCCGCGTATCCAATGCCATCTTCTAAATTCATGCGGATTTGTTCTTTTGACTGGCATAGAACACTCCCAGCTTCTGTCTTAGATACTCGAACGCTTCCCTGGGCAGAGGTTTGGTAAAGATATCAGCAACTTGTTCTTTGGAGGGAACATACTCCAACTTCACTGTTTGCTCAAGCACTTGTTCACGTAAGAAGTGATACTTGATGGGAATTTGCTTGGTCTTTGAATGCATAACAGGATTCTTTGAAATACTGATGGCACTTGTATTGTCACACTTAATGGGGACAAGAGGAGTACATTTGATTTGAAAATCTTGTAAGGTTTGCATCATCTAAAGGAGTTGAGTGCAACAAGATGCGGCAGCCACATATTCTGCTTCTGCTGTAGATAAGGCAATAGAATTTTGCTTCTTGCTAAACCAAGATACTAACCGGGGCCCCATGTAGAATGCACCACCACTAGTGCTTTTCCGATCATCAACACTTCCAGCCCAATCTGCATCAGTGTAAGCATGAAGAGTAAGATCAACATTCTTTGGATACCATAGACCAAAGTCTTGAGTTCCTTGTAGATATTTGAATATTCTTTTAACAGCCTGAAGGTGAGACTCTTTTGGATTAGCTTGGAATCGCCCAACAATCCCAACTGCATGCATAATGTCTGGTCTAGTCCCAGTGAGATAGAGTAAACTTCCAATCATAGATCTGTATTCTGGTTGATTCACCGTGGGAGAATCATCATGAGAACTGAGATTACATCCAGTTATCATTGGTGTACTTACAGGTTTGCATTCTTCCATGCCATACTTCTTCAGAATTTTCTTAAGATATTTTGCTTGTGATAAGAATATGCCATCTGTTGCTTGATGCACTTGCAAGCCAAGAAAGAATGTTAGTTCCCCAAGTAAAGACATTTCAAATTCTTGCTGCATAACAGAAGCAAATTTCTGACTCATAGACTCTTCATTACTTCCAAAAATGATATCATCAACATATACAATCACAATCAATAGTTTATCATTTTCAGTTTTTGTGTATAAGTTGCTATCAGCAGACCCCTTTGAAAATCCTTGTTGATGAAGATATTTGTCAAGACGATAATACCATGCCCTTGGAGCTTGTTTGAGACCATATAGAGCCTTTTAAGTCTACAAACAAGTTTTTCATCATTTCCCAAAATGAATCCTTCTGGTTGTTCTATATAAACTTCTTCTTCTAGATCACCATTGAGAAATGCAGATTTAACATCCATTTGATAGACTTTGATTTGTTGAGAACTTGAAAAAGCAAGAAACATTCTTATGGCTTCAAGTCTAGCTACAAGAGCAAAAGTTTCTTCAAAGTCTATACCTTCTTGTTGAGTATACCCTTTGCAGACCAATCTAGCTTTGTTTCTTACAACATCCCCATTCTCATTTAACTTGTTCTTGAAAATCCATTTAGTTCCAATGACATTTTTATCATGAGGTCTTGGAACCAAATCCCAAGTGTCATTCTTTTCAATTTGAACAAGTTCTTCATCCATGGCTTGCCTCCAACATTCATATTTACTAGCTTCATTGACATTGTGTGGTTCAATTGTGGATATGAGTGCCAAATGATTAGAAGATCCTACAAGAGTTCTCCTTGTTCGTACACCAGATTCCTTGTCACCCAAAATTTGAGATTTAGGATGATTCTTTTGAACATATCTGGATGGAGCTTTTTCCGATAAATCATCTTCAGGTTCTTCATTGGATCCACTGTCTATATCATTGCTATCTGATGTAGAAGGCCATATGTCGCTATCATCTTCTTTTGTTGTTTGTTTTTCTTCGTTAGGAGCTGCAGGAGACTCATCAATAACAACATCAATACATTCAACAACCTTTTGAAGCCTCTTATTGTAACATGTGAATGCTTTGCTTGAAGATGAGTAACCAAGAAGTATCCCTTCATCTGATCTAGGTTCAAACTTTCCAAGCTTCTCATCATTATTTTTGATAAAGCATCTACTTCCAAAAACTTTAAAATGCTTCACAGTGGGAGAATTACCATACCAGAGTTCATATGGAGTTTTGTCACTATTTACCCTAACATGAGCCTTGTTGAGAATGTTAACTGCTGCACGTGTTGCTTCACTCCAGAACATGTCAGGAACATTAGAGTCAGCAAGCATAGCTCTAGCCATTTGAACAATTGTTCTATTCATTCTTTCCGCTACACCATTTTGTTGTGGAGTGCCTGCTACAGAGAACTGTCTTTTAATGCCATGTTGTTCACAAAATTCAAAGAATTCATTTGATGAATATTCTCCTCCTCGATCAGATCTAAGACACTTGATTTTTAGATCTAATTCATTTTCTGCCAATGCTTTGAAGCTCCGAAATTTTTCAAATGCTTGATCTTTGTGTTTAATGAACCCGATCCAACACATTCTAGAGTAGTCATCAATAAATAAGATATAGTATTCTTCCCCACGTAATGACTTTTTCCTCATAGGTCCACAGATATCAGTATGAATGAGTTTAAGAGGCTTACTTGATGATCCTTCTTTGGCATTAAATCGTACTCTGGTCTGCTTACCAAATTGACAAGATTTGCATATGGTACTTTCCGGAAGATTGACCTTGGGAAGATCACGAACAGCTTGAAGTCTGCTTGCTTTGTTGATTTGAGAGAAACTCAGATGCCCCAGCCTTCTATGCCATAGCCAATTTTTTGAAGACTTGCTTAAGTAACATTGATCTATGCCATTTAGTACATACAGGTTGCTTGGATTTCTTTTTCCTTTTATAATGATTTTACCTGTATCAAGATCACGAACCACACATTCTTTGGAACTGAAGACCACTTCTGCTCCTTGATCACACATTTGACTAACACTTAACAGGTTATGCCTTAATCCATACACATACATGACATATTTAGCCTTCACCTTTTCTTTTATAAATACTGACCCTTTTCCTTTAATTACAGCAGGAGTATCATTTCCAAATGTAACTTTCTTTTCCTTTTCTAGAGCATTATAAGTATGAAGTCTGCTTTTGTCACCTGTCATGTGTCTTGAGCACCCACTATCGATGTACCATTGATTTTCTTCACCTTCTGCAAATAATGCTATCCCACAATTTTCAACCACCGGTTCTTTCTTTTTCCATACTTTAGAGCTTGAGGGTTGTTCTTTGGTCGGATCTTTTGCCCCTCTCGCATTCGCATTCTTCAAATAAAAGTTAGCTGGTAATACTACTTTCCAGGTTACCAGCTGGAAGAGGAGAAAAATTGGTTATGTGTATTCTTCTTTGGTTCAAGATCCAACCTTTTCTTTTGCTTCTCTTGTCATGATGGTTTTATATGCAACACATTGAATAGCTTTATGACCAAAAATTGTGAAAGTGAAACATCGCCTTCATTGAAGTAGCACTACATCATGGAATCTTCTATTTCAATTTACCTATTGGTTGTAGTGTCTTTGAAAGTTATCCCTCGTTAAGGTTGTTCCTTGAATTGGAGATGGTCCTCGCTTTCCCCGTAGAGATCCTTTATTCCCTTGCCGAGTGGTTGAATGATAGTAGTAAACCAATTGTGAATCGCTTTTAGATAGTTTGGTGCTGAAGCTTGAGAAGATTCTTCGGTATATCCAAGACCTGTCTTTATAAGAGGAGAACGTTGTAACTTGATAATCTCATCTAAGGTTTTAGATCCTTTAGAAAATATAAGATTCAAGGTCTTTGCTTTCTCAACTTCTTTTCTTTGACTTACAACTTCACATTCCAATTTTTCAATATGTTTCTTTGCTTCTTCAAGCTGCTTTTCAATGGTCCCTCTGATTATCTTTTGTTCTTCTAAGAGAATTTTATAATCTTCTAAGCGTAGTTTGCTTACTATTTTCTTCTGCCATGTCATCAGAGCATCCATAAAAGTATCCTTTTCTTCTTTTTGTTCAAATGCCATGAGAAGTCTAAGATCTTCTTCACATTCTTCCTCACTATCAGATGACCCATCAATGTCTTTATTAGTATAGTAACTTTTCTTAGAGTTAGATCGGTTCTTATTCCTTCTTACTACTTCTTTTCCCTTATAAGGACATTTTGCAGCATAATGACCAACTTTTCCACACTCAAAACATTTGAAAGGAAGCTTACCTTTGAATTCAGCTCTTGTATTGGAGTTACCAAATTTTCGCTTTCTTTTTTCATCGTACATGTGCAAATCTAGATTTCTTGACAACTTCCTTTTCTTTTCCTTTTGCAGATACCTTAAAAGCAGCTTCTCTTAATTGAGAAGGACCTCCTTGTCTCATTTCAAAAGCATTCAGAATACCATGTAATTGAACAACAGTAAGAGTTTGCAGATCTTGCCTTTCTTCAATAGCGGAAACTTTAGAGTCAAATTTTGAAGTCAAGGATCTTAAGACTTTTTCCACCAGAGTAGTATCAGTTATGGTTTCACCCAAATTTCTCATTCGATTTACGAAGAAACTGGCAACACTTTCATCACTATGCATCTTCAAACTTTCATATTCAATTCTAAGAGTTTGGAGTTTTGCATTTTTTACCTTTGTATCTCCTTCATAGATCAGAATGATTTTGTCCCATATATCTTTTGCTGAATGTAGCTGCATCACTTTAGCAAATTCTGATTCAGACATGCTTCCCAGCAAAACATTTACTGCTTTGGCATTGGTTTCATACTTCTTTCTTTCTGCTGCATCAGTAGGAATACTTGCCGGGTATTGATAACCTTCTTCCACGATTGCCCATACATCCGCACCAAGACTTTGCAGATATGCTTTTGTTCGTACCTTCCAGAATATCAGATTGCTTCCATTGAATAGAGGTGGCTTTAGAGACATTATTCCTTCAAGACTTCCCATTGCGATGGATCTCCTTCAAGCGATCAAGCTTCTGCAGAAGAACCTGCTCTGATACCAATTGTTGGGAAAAATACTGAGGGGGGGGTGAATCATGATTAACGTGCATATTCAAAACTTTTTACTTTTTCTCTTCTTTTTTTTTGTTTCTAAAACTCATACGCTTGCCTTCTCAAATGTGACTGCGTATATACGCGATACCCTTTATGAACCTCATGATACTACGTATACTAATTATGTCATTAGATCTTCACTTAAATCATTCCATCATTCATTCATCAGATGTTTAATAAACAGTAAACATGAACAGTAAGAACAGAGTAAACCATCACACAAAGCATCACACATGAACACCAGGATTTTTAGGTGGAAACCCAAGTCGGGAGAAAACCACCGCTGCAGTTGGTCAGCCTTCAATATTTTATTATAGAGAAAACATCTTACAACATATGTGCTGGTGCAGACTCCTACCAGCACGCAGGCACCCACCTGCGCTCGTTTACCAGCCTCTCCTGGAAGGGAGCTCCAACCCCCTGACTCGTTTACCAGCCTCCCCTGGAAGGGAGCTACGACCCCCTGATCTCGTTTACCAGCCTCTCCTGGAAGGGAGCTACGACCCCCTGACTGAAGGCTACAACCCTCAGCACCTCTATGGACCACGTTTCATCAATTTTCACACTGGATCCAAACAACTTCAATAGAGCACAACTTGTAGGCCACGTTTCATCATATTTTCAGACTGGACCCTCTTCATACATTTAAGCTCAATCATACAACCAAACTGATGCAGACAACTCAGAACAGTAGAATACAGATAACAGCAATACAGCAGAATAGATCAGTCATTTCTTACCACAGACTTCAGCAAACCCTAGTTTGCATATGCTCTTTCACTTCACTGATGTCGCGTATATACGCGCTTCCATTCACACAAACCAGCATATACTTCTGTACATATTATAGAACCAATTTAATTGCGCATACGTGCTTTTCTTTCAGCGAAGCCGCGTATATACGCGCTTCCTCTTCAGCGAACTAGCGTATGGTTCTTCAGAGATTTTAGGTCATTTCATTTCTTCAGAACAGATACTTCACACAGATTTAACCCTTCACTTCAGACAGATGTTCACCTCTTCTTGGATCTAATCATTCCATAAACATATCTAGCAAATACAAGCACATTTCAGATCTAGATCCCTTTCTTCATCATTGGTGCATCATACACTCAGATTTATCATTCAAGTGTAACCCTTTCCATTCAGATCTACTTCAGAGAGAAGTATTCATTCAAGCTCAGACATCTTGCACCCACACTCATGATATGCACAATGAATTTATTCTCTTTATATAGGTTTATCCTTCTTCAATACCACGGGCCCCTTTTTCAATACCATGAGCCAAATCAATACCATGAGCCTTCAATACCACGGGCCCAAAACTACATTACTTCCGATGGTATTCCTGGACGGGGTCATTTAGACGAATCATTACCCAATACAATGGGTCAATACCATGGCGCTTACCCCTGGTTTTGCACTTTTTGAGCGCTTTTGCCCATACGCGACTTATCACGTTCTTTCCCGCGTGCATATGCGACTTCCCCTAGACATATCCGTGTATGCCTAGAGACATACTCTTTTCATCATATTTTGAGCACATTCTGAATTCCTTTCTTCGTTGCCTTCGTTACACACTGTAGATACATCATATTTACTTCATCAAGAACATATTCTAGCAAGCACAACTTCATCAAGTAAGTGGCCATCATCTTCATCAAGTGGGTTGCCTTTCAGGGACAACACTCAACATCATAATATCAACAAGTACTACATCACAACGCATTTACATCATTTACCAAGTCCATCAAGTCAACAATAACTTCACTGTGTGGATAATAATTAAGGACAACACATGTCAACAATGGTAATGTTCTTCATCTTCATTCAAAGGGGCCCACATCAAGGACAACACTCGCATCATATTTCCAACACACCTGTATTCAATGTGACCACCTTCATCCTTACTTCCCACCTATACTTGACACCTCAGACATTGCAGAACAACTCACACCAACAGAGTTAAACCCAGACTGCATGGAACAGGCCACCACAGATTGTATCATGGACATGCAAATCAAGAACACTCGCCAACATAAGATCCAACTATATCGGGTTGTCAAAGCTGGCCAACTCCTGCACCAAGGAAAGTGGTTCACCAGGGACCAAGTTCAGCAGAAATTTCCTCATCTCATGGAGGAACTTAACGCAATGGGGACCATTGCTTCCTAAGGGGGAGGAATGATCCAGGTGGATATTGGTGGTCACCCGCCTATTCCACTTGGGGCTCCACCATTGTCTATTTCAGTTTTTCAGTTTCGGCACAGTTTACTATTTTTAGCAGTTTTTCGGGTCCTAAACTTCCGGAGCCGTTTTGAGGCCCTAAACGACGTTTTTTGGGAAAACGAAGAGCAACATGGGTCCATGGACCCATGTTGCTCGTTCCAAATTTGTAGTCCTCGGATAGATCTTTCTAACGAGGTATGGTACGCGTCAAACGGAGATCGTATGCCTAAGTTACGCCCCTGGGAAGTTGAAACACCAATTTACCCAAACGGGGCCCATAGTTTTGGCGCTTCATCTCCTAGGGTTAGGGTTTTTGCTGTTTAGGATTTCCCATTGTTTCTAAATAATAAATAGGCCCTCGAGCCTCATTGTAACTCAGTTCAGAGGCCTGTAGCCGCCACATCTCTTCTCAGAGATAGCTACCAGCGCCCTAGCTAGTTTTATTTCCATTCTGTCTGTAAGCAAATTTCAGTTCTTTGATATTAATTAAATGAAGTGTTATTTCCGCTGCATCTTTGTATTAGCATTTATATATTTATTCCGCCGTGTTCCCTACAACCGGATCACTTCCTAATAAACAAATAGTAGTATATTAGATGATGTTGCACCAGTACAAGAGAATATTGTAGCAAATATTAGTATTGGAAATGATGTTGTACAAGGTGAAGAACATGAAGCGAATGATGAAGGTAATTTTAATGATCCCATGGAGGTAGATCATGATGACAGTAATGAGATAGTTCACATTAATGATGGGACAAATCAAATGCTCCAAGACTTGTATGGTGAGTCAGATGATGATGGTGGAGATAGTAGTGACGGTATTTATGATGTACCTCTGATTAAAAGGTCAAGTGAACAAATTTTTGAACACTCAAATGCAACTCTTCTCTCTGCTACATTGTTGCTGGTGAACTTAAAGGTTATGAATAATTTGTCGAACAGATGTATGACACAACTCCTAAGGTATGCAATATGTATATATGATCACATATATGTAAATTTTGATTATTTTCCCTTTTTTTAGTTGTAATAAATGTGTAAAATAATAATTCAATACTTATATATATATATATATATATGATTAATAATCTTCACATTAACTAGTTTTTGTTTATGCTATAGATTGTTGGGTGAATATTTGTTACCATCGCCAAATACTTTACCTCGAACATATCGAGATCTACGTGATATTATGAAACACTTTGGAATGCAATATAACACTATAGATGCATGTCCTAGAGATCATATTATATATTACGGAGAACATGCATTGAAAACAGAATGTCCGAAATGTGGTACCAGTAGATATCGAACAGATCAACTAACCAAAAAGGTGCCTCAAAAGGTTCTTCGTCATATTCCCATAATTCCACATTTGCAGCGAATGTTCAGGTGTAACAGCATAGCACAGTTTATGGATTACCATTCAAAGAATAAAAGTGGAGATGGTGTTCTTCGAATGCCTGCAGATGGTTCTACATTTAGAGAAATCGAGGAAAAATATGTAGATTTTAAAAATGAACCTTGTAATGTCAGGCTTTCATTGGCAGCTGATGGTGTTAATTCATTCGAAGAGCTTAGATCTACTTACTCAGTGTGGCCTATTTTCGTTATCAACAATAACATTCCTCCTTGGATTTCAATAAAGAGGGAGCACATAATGTTGACTATGATTATTCCAGGTATTTGATACATTATTTTTTTTAATGTAAAATTTTCATTTCTCTCGTTGTTTGCATAAATATATATTTTATTTATTTACTTACTTATATATACATATATCATGGTAGTAATTATTATGTACCGTAATTTTGAACAATTAGGTAAGTACCAGGTCAAAGATATGAATGTACATATTGAGCCTCTTATCGATGAGCTAATACAGCTATGGCATGGCATCACTATGTATGACATCACTAAACCAATCAAGCAGAAGAGATTTCAATGTTGTGGAATGCTTGTATGGACAATTCATGATGCCCCAGGACTAGCACATGTTTGTGGTATGTAATATTTCGTTGCACTTTAATATAATACATAATTATCTAAATTAGATATACCATATTGCATGTTTTAAAAATGATCTCATAGTATATATAATTGTTATTGATCCATCTATTGCAGGTCTTCAAACAAAGGGTAGATTTGCATGTCCAGTTTGTGGCCCTAAGATGAAGTATCGTCATTCGCTAGACTTAAGAAAGATGGTGTTTGATGAGTTTAGGCACTTCCTCTCTAGGAACCATAAGTATCGTATTACTGAAAAACATATTTTCAATGATAAAGAAGAAACTGGATTAAAACCATGAAGAATGACACCTCAGTTGTGGACGTTGGAATATAACATAATTAATAATCATCAAGCAGCTGGTACGTAATTTGTGTGTGTGTGTGTGTGTGTGTGTGTGTGTGTATATATATATATAATTTTTTTATGTAATGTTTGGGATTTTTGTTTTAACTAATGAATTTATTTTATTGTATTTTATAATTAATATTGTTCTGATTTATTTTATTCTTTGATATCAAGGTCATCGTCGCGATGAAGGTACTAATATTGTACTTCCACCTGGAATGAAATGTTATCCTTCTCAACTCGAGAGGTTGCCCTACTATGAGGACCTAAAAATAGCTCATTTGTTTGATACAATGCATGTCGGGAAGAATGTGACAGAAACGTTATGGCGAACCATAGATGGTGCACATGATAGAGATAAAATTGACAAAATTTGTGCTGACATTGAGGAATCGAATCATGCAATGAAAAATGTGATCGATAGATCAAATAACAATGGAGGTTGAAATTATAATAATATTCCATGGTTATTAACAGAACAACAAAGCAATGATGTAAAAGAGGTCGTTAGAAGAATTAAATTTCCAACAGTTTTTGCTTCAAACATAAATAATATCTTAACGAATAAAGGTGACTTCAGTTGGGTGAAAACACATGATTGGCATACCTTTGTTAAGGTAATTTTTTTGGTATACGTTTTTGTATGTTATTGCTTGAATGCATATTTTAAATTTTCCTTTTTTCTGTTTAATTTGGAAACCAATAACGATTCATTTTTTATTGTTATAGTATGTTCTACCTGTATCTCTCCCAAACGACTTCAACAACAATGTCAAACAAGTTATATTTGGTCTTAGTAAATACATGAGGTAAGTAGTTTTGATTTATATGCAAAATCTAATTGCTACAATTTCTTTTCGTACTTAATGAAATGATGTATTAATTTACTTGTAATGAAATATATATTATGTTTCATTGAAATAACCTTGCGTAATGATTTTCAGATGGTTTTCATTGAAAGAAATCCATCAAGATGAAATAAAGTATTGGAAGAGAGAAATTCCTCGGCTAATGTGTGAAATGAAAAATTATCTACCTCCAACATTTTTCAATGCACAAGAACACTACTTGATACACCAAGTTGAGGAGATTGAAATGTGTGGACCAGTACACACAAGGTCAATGTGGATGGTCGAGAGGCACCTGAAATCCTTGAAGGCTTTGGTTAGATAAAGAGCATGACCTGAGGGTTCTATGGTGGAGGGATATGTGGTATATCAATCCATGGTGTATATTAGTCATTATCTTCCTATATTAGATGCACCAGCTATGAAGGCGGTGGATTGCATTTGGGATGTGAACTCCATCAAAAAATTTGAAGTGGAGCACCTGTTGGGAAAAGGTAGAATGAAGAAAGTGAGAGGTAAAAGATTTATTATGTATAATACATATAATGTTTCATTTTTTTATATCATTTATATGATCATTATATTCATTTAGGTCTTATTCTTTCATAATTTATTAATTAATATAATTTACCATGGTTATAAGTAATATTTATTAATATTGGTGAACTATTGTTTTTTTATTCAGGTGCTCAAGATTATGAGGCACTACTTTTATACATTGCAAACAATATTGAGTGGATGAGTGAATGGATTGAAACATGTAAAGCACGTAACGATGGTAGGTTATCATGGCAACTACTGTCTGAATTGATTAGAGAAGCGTATCGTAGTGGAGATGGGAACGTTACGGACAAGGAAATCGATTTAGCATATGGTTTGAAAGATAGAAAGGTAAGAAATTAATTCACCTATTTTATTCATTACTTATTTTATACTATATTTATAATGTGACAACAAGTTTGATTTTTCAAATAATTTTCATGCTGTGTAAATTATATGATTAATTATTAATTGAGAATGCATCTTTTTCATGTTTGGCATATTGCAGTTGAAACACCACAAGGCTATGTGGTGCAATGGTTGTAAATTTCGCGTTAAACAGTTGGATGATAACAGGAAAAATTCTGATAGTAGGATAACTGCATTATTCCAAGTCACTAATGTTTCCTTCAGGAGTGACAGACATCCTCGAGAATCTGAAAATAGATATTATGGGGTTTTAGATGATATAGTTGAGTGTGACTTTAATTCCTTCAAAATAGTTTTGTTCGACGTCAAATGGTATAGGCTACGAATGAATGTACGTGATGATGATAGAACACTTATTCAACATGAAAATGTATTTCCAATGGTTAAAACATTGTAGTTTGAAGCAGGAAAAGATCGCTATGTTTTTCCAAGCCAATGCGAACAAGTCTTTTACTCAGAGGTTCCAGGTGAGAACGAATGGTCATTTGCTATTAGATATGATCCAAGAGGAAGGCCAGTAGAGTATTCTGTAGAGGAAGAATATGATATTGATCAAGAAGAAGATGATGCAGTGGAAAATGAGCAGGAAGATGCATTGACAGACGAAGAAGATATATTAGAAGATGAACCAGGCATAGGAGATGAGGCAACAATTATTGATGATGATGTCGATGAGGATATTATTGAAAATGACATAATTGATGATGATGATGACATGGTCGATCATTTCAACACCGTTTCTGAATCAAATGTTGGTATAGATGTTGATCAATTGGATGAAGATCAAGAAGATACAGAAGAAGAATATTGATATAGATGTTATTTTTTTTCTTTTTACCTATTTCTTCAAAACAGTCTTAGAAATAATAAAATAAGGAACAATTGTTCGAATTCTTTCATTTTGTCATTATTTCTAGCAGTGTATAAGCTACATAGAATTAGAATCATAAAATAATTATGTCTTTTACTCTTCAAAACATAATATAAGGCAAGAATAATGACTTGAATTTGTTGTCTGGAAAATATATGTTTGAATACTTGGCTCCACCCAACCTTGATACTTCTCCCCGAAGTTATCCCCTCAAGCACAGGCTTGCAAATATACTTTTGTGTTTTCCTTTTCACTTGCTTCTCTCACAACCTCTCCTCAGACATCGTGAGTCCCCTCCAACAAGAAGACAAAAAAAATAGAAAAAGTATCTTTGTCTATTTCCCATCTACCACTCATTTTTGTAGTTGGTAACTACCTCCACCTCACCAACAGGTGGCAGGTAATTTCTAGCTCATTAATGGGCCTTCTTTTCCCACTCCTAAGGGAAACATCCTATCTTTTATGGAAATAATTAATTGGCCAACTCCATAGTTTCACAATAAATATAATTATTCAAATTAGATGCCTAAGGCTTATTACTAGGTAATTAATATTCACCATCAATTTGCAGCCTCATTTGTTTTCAACCAAATGTATTCCAACATTAATTTTCCAAACCTCCTTATTTGTTATAAACATCTAAAATACAATTTTGCAATCATTCATTATCATTAATAAAGTACTAATAATTAAATTCTCCATATGTATTTCAAACTTTAAACATTATAAAAAGTAAAACACATATATACAATTAGTTACATAAAAACCTCAAGCAAGGGGATGACACAATTTCAGGGTGTGCATGAAAGGTAGAAGTTCATGTGCAAGTTACAATGTGTAGTAAAGAAGGGGTTAACATCTCAACCTAGAGGGATCAATTGTAAATCATATCGATAAAACACATATGGTCAAAACACAAGAGGAATTGTATGAAAATACTTATCCTTATATACTAATAACATCATTAATGGGCCTTGTTGGTAACATCATTAATGGGCCTTATTTTCCCACTCCTAAAGGAAACATCCTATCTTTTATGGAAATAATTAATTGGCCAACTCCATAGTTTCACAATAAATATAATTATTCAGATTAGATGCCTAAGGCTTATTACTAGGTAATTAATATTCACCATCAATTTGCAGCCTCATCTGTTTTCAACCAAATGTATTCCAACACTACTTTTCCAATCTCCTTATTTGTTATAAACATCTAAAGTACAATTTTGCAATCATTCATTATCAGTAATAAAGTACTAATAATTAAATTCTCCATATGTCTTTCAAACTTTAAACATTATAAAAAGTAAAACACATATATACAATTAGTTACATAAAAACCTCAAGCGAGGGGATATCACAATTTTAGGGTGTGCATGAAAGGTAGAAATTCATGTGCAAGTTACAATGTGTAGTAAATAAGGGGTTAATGTCTCAACCTAGAGGGATCAATTGTAAATCATATCGATAAAACACATATGGTCAAAAACACAAGAGGAATTGTATGAAAATACTTATCCTTATATACTAATATCGAAGGAATGTACCATATATCTAGTGGATGTCACACCAAACCAATCCATTTCATTACCCATGCACCCTTTTTAATTATAAAATCACACCAAACCAATCCATTTCATTACCCACGTGCCCTTTTTACAAAAATTCTTACAGAATCGATTTCATTATCTCTGCAACAACGCTGAGAGTTCAATTCTCACCTAATCGATTTCATTATCTCTGCAACGGTGCTGAGAGTTCGACTGTTTGTTCAACCGGTCAGTTGTTCGTTGGTTTGAGGGTTTAGCAGGTTTGGGGGTTTAGCAGGGGACCCGTTGGTTCGACCACCAAAATGGAAAGTATACACCAATCCTTTAGCTGTAATGTCCCGAATGTTATAAAAATTTGCAATTTCTTGTTAATATGGATGGAGGATTTCAATACCTGGGCTTTATATTGAAACCGAATGGTTACAAAATCTGTGATTGGGGTTGGATCATTTATAAAATTGAGAAGGGGCTCAAACACTAGATAAAAAAGTGCATATCTCTTGGGGGTAGACTTGTTTTGATAAAATCCATCCTTCATAGCATCCCCATCTACTCGATGTGCATCTTCAAGTTACTCAAGGGTGTTATCAATAGATTAAAAACCATTATTTCTCAATTTTTTTGGGTTGGCACAAGTATATAAAGGAAAATCCATTTGGTTAGCATGTATTTGATTAATCCTCCTACTGCCCTTAGTGGTTGGGGGAATAAAGACACCGTGACTTTTAATATGGCTCTCCTCTTAAAAACTTTCTGGCAAGCAGTATCCATCAAAGGACTTTGGAAACAAGTAATTTGTGTTAAAAATATGCAAAATAGGGAATTTATTATGTGGTTGTGTAATGCTACTTTGGATTCCTCACATGTCTCGTATTTTTGGAATATCCTTCTATCGACAAAACACTAGTTTTATGGTAATCTAAGGTGGGCAGTTGGTTAATTAAGAGGTTAATTATGAAGCTGATTTGTTTCGATAATTAATATACCTTTTGAGATTTTAAAATTTCACTACAAATAACCCAGTTTAGTCTCATTGTCAACTCGTCTCTTGTTTGGGTGCCTTAATGTGCAATGACATGTTTCCAGGACTAAATTCAATGCAAGGCATATTTGAAACTCTAACTCTGTCTTCCGGTGTCTTATTAGAAATTATTTCAGTTTTCATTTTGTGTTTTCAAGTTAGATATTTTTTTCAAGTTTTTACATTTATAATTTTATTACAATGTGGCAGACTGATCAGGGCAGTACAGGAACAACCTCGAGACAGGATGATTGCGGAAAGGGGCCAGCGGAAGAACATGTAAAGTGCCAACATTGCTCTATCTTCAGGTATTTTAGTTATTTACATAATTGAAATAATATTAATTTTGTTCAAATATGTAGACACCTGGCCATGGTACGCCTGATGATTCCCTCTATGAGGAAGATCTTTCTTCATCCCTATCTCCATTGCTCTTGCTATGAAAAAAGGTGCGAAAAGCAAGGTCAGAATTTGATACTTTGATAGACGCACCTCAAACACCTGAAACAGAAGAGAGGATAAAACAACTTATGACCCAGCTAGAAACATATCAGGTAATAATAAGAAATCAAAAGGATAATTTTTTTGTTCTGCATGAGATGAATTGTGATAGTTTGATTTTTAATTTTTACATTGACTAAACTAACAAAAAGTTCTTTTGTATGTAGCATTATCTAACACTTGCTGAACCCGGTGTTGGTGGTAGTGGGACACAAGGGCAAGAGATTTTCCAACAACCCTCCTGAAAACCTTCTACTCCTTTAGGTGCCAGCCAAGAAACACACCCTGCCCAAGCAGACACCTAGCCAACCGCTAAACGTGTTGGCAGTGATGAGCCTGATATGGCCAACTTCATTATTGCGTTTCCTGGAGCTACACGTGTCAGCTCCACGGGGACCATTAATGGCACGTTGTTGGTGAACGATGAAGGTGTCCCTATAAAGCATGTACAACTCCCAAGTAAGTTTTAATATTTTAACTATTTCATGTACTCTATCTAAAACATATTTTATCATGATTTTTATTTTTAAATTAATGATAATATTTTTTTTTTCTGTGTAGGAAACAATGAGTTCTACAGGTTTTTGGAGAGCCATGCGTTGGTAATTTTTGGCCCAACCATACACACAAGGTGGAATTCCCAGAATTCCAACCTGAAAAAAAAAATTCTAGATTATCTAGAAGCCCTTTTTAGGGTGGGCACATTTGACAGAATAGTGGTGGCTCGGGTAGCTGGAAAATATTTGAAATATACCAAGGACACCTATAGGACGCAATTGCAATTTAACCCTAGATACGAGCGTCCTCTCACAGTTCCAGAGAGTGAGTGGAGAGCACTCATCCATGACAGAAAAGAGAAAAGGGCAAAGAAATAAGGAAAATTGCCAACTGGACCCGCAAGGTAAATTACAACTTTAATTCAATAGCTTTAATTTTCTCTATGTCTAAAATAAAAGTGTGCTACGTCATATCTGACTTCAATCTTTTGATGATATGTTTTCTGACACCTTGAAGGCAACCAAAGCTAGGATTGAAAAAAAGGGCCATCACAAGCTAGGCCAGGGCAGCTACTTGAAATTAGCCGCAAGAATTGTAAGTAGCTAAACATCTTATAATTAATTGTATCACCTTCCAACGTTTTTGTAATCCTATCAAATAACATTAAAAATACACAATCATATGTAATGTAGGGTGATGAATTCGGAACAGAAACTACAAAGGAAGATAAAACCATCGCTTTCCATTTCGGCTATCAAGCTGTAGTTGAACGTCGCAGAAGCTTGGGGCAAGTCCCAAGATCCAGAATGCCTGATAAGGTAAAACGTTAACCTTTCAATATGTTTATTTTCGTCCATAAATTTATTTTCTAACAAATTTGTTTAAATCAGGGGAGAAGCACTGCCGATGAGGCAAATAACCCAGTTGTAGAGCCAGATGTAGATGTTCCTCACGTGCAACCTGATCATTGTAGTGGGGACCAGGCCGACAATGCTACTATCAGTGAGGGCCGTGATGGTAATTAATTTCCACTTATAATTTTTTCTAATTATACCTTGATGGTTGTCCTTATAACGTTTTTTTTTAAATGACAGAGAATGTTTCCCTTGAGGATCTTACCACCAGAGAGGAAGACAGGGCAACAGTCCCAACGGCGACAACTGGTGCACCAGGTAAATAATATCATTGCAATTTTTTTTATTAATATTACCGAACTAGTTCAATGATATTTAAAAACCGACAATTAAAATTTAATATTATCTGTTTTTGTAGGCGATGCCCCGTCACAGGATGAGACCAGACATCGTGACTACGCAACTAGGTCAGCAGTGCGGGTCGAAAGGCACGAAACAGGAGCAAAGCACGATGATATTGATGATGTAATTAGGAGCTTTAGAAATAGGAAGAAGAAAAATAAAATTTGATAATGTAAAATATTGTATTATTATAAGACAAATGTTACCATACTTGGAACGTTTTTTGCGTTATATAAAAAACTCATTTATCATACTATTTTTATGTCAAGCACTAATTTCAATGTTTCCTTGCATACTTTTTGATGAATTGTTTTTTTATTAGTTATTGAATTTTTTTTTTATGCTCATGAAAGTAAAAAATGAAATATAGATTGGGTATTGGGGAATTGAGAGTGATGTGAGGGGGGGGGAGGGGACATAAGAGCTTCCACCTTCACGCGGTTGGCCCTGTTTAGTAGAGAATAATTTATTGGAGCGATTTAATCTTGGAGAAAACCTCCCTCGATCCAACGTAGCAACAAAAAAGTCACTGTTGACTTAGTTGCTACTCTTTCAGATCGTGGGAGGCTTGTTCCTAGTTCATGCAACTCCAATAAATTGTTCTTGAAACGAAGAGGAGCTTATTCAGGTATGTTTTGACATTTTCAACATATGTTCTAACATTATCATAATAATGCATCTTAGAGTAAAAAATACTACATCAATTACTTGTATTTATTGTATAGATAATGATGGATTTTGATTGACTTGGCAGTGCAGGTACAAATCCTCTTGCATCATGAGCAATACAACTTTTCAACCAAGGTCATGTCCAGGATATTTTTGCTTGTGCGCTTGACCAGGTTCGTAATGTCACATTTTGTAAGTTCCTTTACAGTTCATAATTCAATATTAAGCTTGTTCGTGATTATTATCTAGGTTTTTTGTATGTGTTTTTTCATCTATTTGAATGTAAGTAACTCTGCATGTTTCCTGTTGTTCACTATGATTTCTCCATTTACCACTCCCAAGATGAATCTGACTTTATTGTTACATAGGTTACTTTATTGTTACTATGATTTCTCCATTTACGATTTCATAGGTTACATCATGTAAATTTTTCAATCTCAGGTTGGTGATGAGCTTTAGTTCTCCAGATTTGGGGCTTTTCTGATATTTTCTCCCTCATGTCATTCCTACATCACCTCGTTGTTTGAGCATGCCAATTTTCTACCACTTGTACCAATTGGCACATGTAAATCTCTAAGTGGTGCCACTTTTCACCTATTTCGGCCAACTTGACCCCCTGAAAAACTCAAATCCACACACCATGTGTCTTTATCATGGAGTTCCACATGTCCTAGATATTTTAGATGCTAACATCATGCTAACATCATCACTAGAGAAGCAATACACAGTTTCAATACTCATGCTCTCCTCCTTAGTATGGTAGTTCACTCAAGTCCTCCGCCTCCTGCATACATCCTGACCTCTGAATCAATTAATTGCGAGACTATTATGTTGGGATACACCATGTTCAAACTCTTTGCCAGAAGAGCAGACAAATTCATCTCCATATGGGCAGAGAGGAAGAAATTGCAGGTTTAAGGTTTAGTCATTGCAAATGGAATCACCGCACTTTTGACTATATTTCAATCCTCCCAAATGCTATTGAGGAAGCAAAAGTAAGTATATTGTTGATCCCTGGACACCTATTAAGCCTTTCAGATAGTTGGAAGAAACCTACTATTTGAGAGGCTGAAGGTATACCTCTCCTATGCTTGGCGATCTCTATAATTATGACCCTATATGAGATTCAAATGATCATCTTTGGGGTCTATTATATACATTAACATAGTAGTCAAGCAAGGGTGTCAACTGCCTCACATTCTTTGGACTTCATATTTATGGATGACAGTTTCTCATTTCAAAATCCATGGGTGGTAAAGGTGGAGGCCCTCTATGGGATCTCCATTTCACTATTTTTTGACAACACTGACCTTCTATTTCACGAATCCAAAAACAAAAGTACATTTTGAGCTCATTCTGGGATGAACATGGTCTTCAAGTCCATCTTGAAAACACAAAAGCATGTAAGTAATCTCTCCTTCTTTTCAAGGATAGCAGGTATAAATGGTGACATCCTAGTCTTTCCTTTGAATGTTATTATTTGGTTCATCTTTTAACTTGTTTTCGACATTTGTATCAATGTTGAATAGAGGATTGCAACATTAACAACCTTGGAAAGACGATGTTTCCAACTTCGGTTTTAGGATATTCAGGCTAAGTTCTGGTTTCTTGAAGTCTTTTCATAATACTTTTTTTACACATGACTTTCATTTTCTTCTTGCAGAATTTCTAGAAATGAATGGATATCTTGTGGATTGTTGTAAAAAAATTTAGTTCTATTACCATGCTCAAGAGAATTTAATGTTTTTCATTATTGGAGGACAGAGATATACCATAAGATCTTGGTTCTGTGTTGTAGCCTTTTATTAATACTTGAATCAGTTAAACCCTCGGACCTACTACAACCCTATATTGAGGCTTGGTTCTATTGAAGCTGCCATACTTTGGACCTCTTCATTGCAGTCTCAGGCCAGGGATATAGCTACAGGATTTTGACATATTTTATGTGGTGAACATCTATTAAAATCTCAGATTATCTCCTATTTACTGATGCTTGGACATAACTTTCGAATTAGCTAAGTCACCTATTTACTTAAAACTAGCACATTTGGCGGAATTTTTTTTTTAAATATTTTTTAACCAAGATTGAATGTTATGTACTACATATAGAAATATGGAGGGGAATGGAGCATTCAGGTTGTACAATGTATTACTTCAGTCTTATGATTTATCAATGTTCTATTGGAAACTAAGTTGATTGTTGGTAGAGTTTTCTTGTGTTATTCTGTTGTAAATTAAGTTGACCGCTAGTAGAGTGTTGTTGCATCGTACCTTTGAGGGTATCTCTATTTTTGGAGCATACAGGAGAATGCTACTGTTAATTCTAGAGGCCTCTATTGAAGGCATTTTTATGTTGAAGGCATTTTTTTGAATTCTTCATGTATCTTCAAATAATAGGGTTTTACTTGACCGAGGGCTACTTCTGTGTTATTGAAAAGGTGTCTCTAAAATTTGCATCATTATGTACCTTTTGACATTCATTTTAGCACAATGAATCAAGCCACAAAGAATCATATAAAGAGAGAGATATGTCATAGAACTCAACTACCACATAGGCATAATGCCACAAAGATTTCAAAACTTGTATGTCAGAGCGTCACAAAAATTCAGCATACTATAATGCCATAAAAGATTCATATGCCACCAAAGAAGTCATAGGTTTAGATCTATCGTGAATGCTTCTTGTGTTTTTCTATTGTAAACAATTCTCCCAATATTTTGAGATTAGATGCTTCAACATGTTATCACCCTAGTAATTCTCAGGTTGTGGGATGGGGATTTTTGTAGTTAAGAAAACCAGGGGTAACCAAGAACCGCTTTGGGAATTAAGGATCTAGCCTTCCTGAGCTCCGGAGAGGGATCTCTCCTAAATATTTAGCTTTGTTTTGGTAAAGAGTTTTAGGCTAGCTATGAGTGAACAGTAGGACTTGTTTTGAAAGTTTGGTGGGAATAAAAATTGTTTCAAGGCAAACCAGAGGGATCTACCAAAACATTGGGCTATGGAGTCAACTTTCTAGGCAAGCAGAGCTAGGAAATAAGACTTAAAGATGCAAATGTACTAAGGGCAGGATAGATGACCTTCTAAGGCTTTGAATAGGATTTGTTGATGGAATGGGTGAAATCTGAACAAAAGGGCACTTAAGAATCCTTAAGTTACAGAAAATAGGATTGAAGGAGGAGATCAAACTGGGACCTAGAGCAATTAAGAATTCTATGGTCCAGTTATCAAGTAGAAAACATAAATATGCCAACTAGTTTAAAACAGGGAGCTTATTATCACTAATCCTGTTTAATTTCTCCTTAGTTAATCATTAAATAATAGAAACACATTAAATGGATGTATTTAAACTTTTAAAGAAAAACACTGAAAACAGGAAAAATACGAGACTTATCTTGTCACCATGAGAATCCTTAGTTATGATGTCTCTAATCTCGTTTCCAGTCTGCTGCTTCGCTAATTGACTCACACCAACTTCAATATATCCAGAAAAATGACTATAGTAGTCTTGAGAAATTTTATTCCACGTTGAATACTTCGAATTATGAAGTATTTATACACAAAAATTGTTTACAAAATATCTCATAGATTGAGATAATGTTTGAAGGAAAAGTAGGAAAGATAACATAAGAAGAGGGACAGCAGCAAAACAGTTTGCAAGTTGTCCTCTTTTACAAGGAAAAATAGAACTGCTTATCTTATCTAAACTGATTTTTGATGTGCTGTGAGCATAGCTGGCATTAGGTACATCTTCTCGTGGATGGTGACTTGTAGAATAATCTTCCTTTTCATCTTCTGCTTTTCACTATTTCACTGTTGTAATTGAAAAATGACCAGCAGTAACAATTTGATTTCACTGATACACTTTGACCATGATACACTTTGACACTAATTTTTTCACCATAAAGTAACAGTAGAATATGAATTTTTTATGTGATTTTTTTTACCTTTACTTGTCAAATTCACATCAGGTTTGTGAATTCTTGCCATTGTTCAGCAGTGGGGATCTTCATATTCTTTAGTTTCCTGTAACTTTCATCAGCCTCTGTATATTTGGCAAAGTTTGGCTTTACTGTGAACATATGCTTGATTTCATTTTCCAAAAAGAATAGATTTTCAAAATACTGAAGTAGTACTTTTCCACTGGGAGATCCTTGAGGCAAAGGCTTTTTAGCTTGCTCCTTAGCATGAGCCCTGATTTTCTAATCATAATCCTTCTGTGGCATTAATTTTTCATTCAATGCATGAATGTCTGGTAAACCTGCTTCTGATAATACTTTGTATTTGTCCCAAAATCTTGTGATGGCCGAGTTCATATCTTTACACCTATCTTCCAAATTATTCATCATGTTTCTCTTATTCAAGAATTTTTATATTTGAAGGATGGCCTATGTTCTGTCAACAATTTTCAACTCTTCTAATTCTTCCCTATTTTTTCTGTTCAAAAATGATATGAGTTGAACTGCTTTTGGTGGCTTATTTTCAATTTCTTTCTTGGTTTTATCAATTTCTGCATATGAAACCTGTAGGAACTCTTTCTGCTCATAAATTATCTAAATAGAAGGCCATTGTGAGTGAATGCCTTCAATGATTTTTGTCCATAAATGATTTTTTATGTATGCAACCTGAACTGTAAGATTCACCTATTGTTGAAGAATTTTTACTTGTTCTTGTAGTCTTTCAGCTCTCTGTTCATGCACTTTGGAAGTAATTAAGGTATCTCTTTTAGAAGTTTCTAGATTTTTAATGATGTCTTTCAAACTGAGTATTTCTTTATCTTTTAAAGATATATCTTCCATAGCTCTAATTATTGTGGCTTTTTCCTATGTTGGTTCATATGTATTTAACAGGGTAGCCAAATCATGATTTCCCCAGGGATTTACTTTGCTCATGGATGCCAATTGCATTCCAGACCTTCAGTGCATGTACTCTCTTTTTAAAAGGGTGAGTGCACTTGAGCTACTTTGACTAGCTCTGAGTGCATACATTAAAGCTACTGGGCAAGGCATTGTATTGGATGAAATGAAAGACAAGGACATGGTGTCATCACTTCTAGACTTGAAAGCACGACTTGATACAATATGGGAAGAAATTTTTTTGAAGAATGAGGCATTTTCTAATACTATAAAGGATGCCTTTGAGCATCTGATAAATCTAAGGCAGGTTAGTTACTATATGTTTATGCTCATTTTCTCTCTATTTATAAATATTTAATTATACAGGTTAGTTACTATATGTTTATACTCATTTTCTTTCTATTTATACAAATTGTTCATTGAATTTGTGCTCTTGATTATCAAATTAAGTGAGACAAAAAGTTTGAAAGGATTAATGACAAAACAGCTAAGGGTAAGTAATGAAAGAATTTTTTTAGGCAGACAATTGCATTCATAATATTAGATATATTGTTTTTACATTTATCTGAATTATGGCCTTTGTCTTCAGAACTGACCAGCAAAAATTATTGCCAAATTTCTTGATGAGAAACTTCGATCTGGTAACAAAGGTACTTTAGAGGAGGAGTTGGAGAATACACTGGATAGAGTTCTCGTTTTGTTCAGGTTTATTCAAGTAAGGGACCAACTGATATTCATTTATAAAAGTCTTATATACTAATTAACCCCAACAAATGAGATGTACTAATAGCTTAACATTTCCTCACGTATGCACTATGGTAGAATTTAAAAGTGGTATGAGACCCAAATGTACATCTTCAACCATTAGAATTGGAGCTTAACAAATCTTGTGCATCAATTCGAGCAGTATATGCACAAGACGGGGCACCAATAACAAGGTTTCCCCAAAAGCTTCAATTATCTATGCAAAACAAAGAGTTGTTGGAAGTTTCATTTTAGCTATCTTGTGTATGTGATGGATAGATAAAATTGTTATGAGCTGGATATTGAACTACACCTGGATTGCTCCATAAATATAAGTGTTTCGTGTAACCATATGAAATCCCTTCTATTGTTTTTTTTTTTTTTTATCTTATCCATTGTATCTTGGAAAGTTTTTAAGGTATCCTTGGGGAATTTCATGTGGATTTGCAATAAATCTTAGGGGTGCATATCATGCAACAACTAGATCATTCGAATTTTGAGTGGCCATTATATTATGTGGAATAATTGGTTTTTTATTTACTATTGGGCCTGTTACATCCAATGGATTTTTTATATCTTTAATATCTCCTTCTTCGGATGATTTGGAATAAACAAAAGAAGAATATTTTTTAAATTTAATTTGAGTCTTTGAATAAAAAACAAAAATAAATAATCTTTCATAACTTCAAAATTTTCAAGTAAAGTCGTTGTTTTTAAAGTAGTACATTTTTTCAAGAAAAATAAATGCCTTTGAAGATTATTCTTGGGTTTCCTCAACAATATGAGAAGTGCATATTGAAGCTCTGTGTTAAAATTTCAAGCAGTACTGATTGTAAGTTTCTGTGAATCGATCACAAAGTGATCGATTCCCCAAATTACCTCTATTATTGATTTAACCTCTTTGTAGAAAGCTGAATTTGAAATCCTGTATATGATTGGGTTTTAGTGATGCTCTGTTCTGACGGGCGAAGATCCCTTATGAAAGTTAAGGGCGTAGTGAATAAGAATCTGGGCTTTGAATGTAATTGCAGTCGAATTATCAACCACAGTTAGGAATGCACCGAGAAAGACCAAAGCAGAATAATGGTGGAAGCGATAGTGTGGTTTTATAATTAAACCTTGAAGCTATGCGATGGAGCGTTTTAAACTTGCAAAGGCCCGAATCAAATGAACTGTAATAAAAAGGCAAAGACAAAACCTTGAATAGAGGAGAAGTGGAACCTTGTAGGAATAGTGAAAACGGGGTTAGAATACCGGCTGTATCGCACAAGTTCACAAGTGGTAAGCTTTATTTGAATTTCGAACGTGATATACGTAGTTGGATGACATGTGGAGAAGAATGGTTTTGGAAAACCATTTATATCGCGCGACTTTTGTGAATTAACACTCGTTCATTTAAATCACGCGATATGCGTTTTAATCCGTTGGATCATCGATGTTGGCGCGATGACATCCTTGTCATCAGATGATAAGGGTGATTTAAGTACCGGGCCCAGTTCATCGTGTGAGGTTGGAGAGATAACCTTCGAACAGTGTGATTGTGCGACTACTGTTGGATCACTAAAGGGTAGCGTGATAGACTTGCAGCCATTGGATGGGGCGATAGTTAATTCAAAGGTATGTCAAATGAACTGTGGGCCCGAGTCAAAATTACGTCAATATTTGAATATAACCAAAGCTCAGAGTTGTATGTTGTGGTTCCAATATGGTTCATTGTCGGTATTCAATTTCTAGTCAAGGTCAGAGTATTATCCATATGTGTTGGCGACTAACTAAGACAAGGACCTATGATGTTTGTTGGGTAATATACATTGATACTAAATAAATCAATCTGAAGGTGAATGTCGCACGAAGTAATGTTATGATAGGTCTTGGGGTTAAAATATATAGTCGAGGTTGGAAATATAAACCCGATCGGTGTTTAAACAAATATTTTCTATAAGGCCTAGGATCTCGGTTGTGAAACAACCTTGGGTCTGAAGTGAGGGGTTTGAATTTAAGTGGACATGGGGTTATAACCTAAGAAGAAATAGTGCGATATTAAAGCTTCCGAAGTTATAAGGTGAAATTTCCAGAGTTGGTTTGATATTTATTAAATTTACCCGCTATCAATATCACCTAGTGAGTGATTTTAACCTTATTCCTTCTCTTGTTTACTAGTAAGAAGGAAATAATCATCTCCCCGAAATTAAAAATTGGAAGAATAAGTGTCAATGTTTGAGACTTCAAAAAAAGGTGAATATTTTTGTCCGATATTTGAATATATACTATTTACAAAGAAATTGAATTGTCACTTAAATTTTCTCGGAAAGAAACTGAAGAAATCAAAATTGATTTTGATGACAAAATTCATAGACATCACCAGCTTGGTATTTTTTTATTTTTTTTAAATTTAACCCGATGTCGGTATACTGATGCTTTATAAGCGTCGGTCTTGTGACGCCCTATCAACGTCGGTCTTGCAACGCCTTATATGCATCGGTCTTGCGACGTTCAACTGTACGTCGGTATTGTGACACATCTTCCTAGCGTCGGTATTATGACACCTTAGTAATCTTCGAAAGAGCGACGTTCACGTCAGACCACATATCATCGGAATTACGACAGCTTACACACGTCGGAAGAGCGACAGTTTATGAACGTCGGAAGAGCGACGGTAAAAACGTCAGACCACATATCGTCAGAATTACGACAATTTACACACATCGGAAGAGCGACAGTTTAAGAACGTTGGAAGAGCGACGGTAAAAATTCCGGACCACATATCATCAGAATTGCGACCTTTTTCGCACGTCTGAAGAGTGATAGTACCACGTATCATCGGAATTGCGACCATTTTTACACGTCGAAAGAGTGACGACTGTTTGGAAACATTGGAAAATGTGTCGGTATTGCGACACTTTGGAAATGTGACGTTATGGCTAACCACGTTTTTTCTAGCCTCGAACCGTCACTCTTGCGATGACTATGTGTCGGAATAGCAAAGAACCGGCCGTCGGAAATTGGGCCAAATTTTCTAGTGGATGCATCTCATTTTCCCATTATATTCAAAACATTTATCCATTCTAAGCAAAAGAGTTTTAAGAGTATGAAGAATTAAATTATGTTTTTTAGCTCTTTTGACTATATAGGAAAATATTTCTACATAATCCTCAAGAGGTTCACCATATGTTTTACTCATTTTGAAAATTTTCTCTTAAATATCATGATCTATGTACTAAGTCTTTGTACTTTTTGGGAAGAACTTGATGTGTTTCATCCAAATTTCTAATAGAATTTGTACCTAATCCCATGAACCATTATAAAGCACCATGTTTAAGAGTAGCGGGAAATAAATTTAAGTTTTAAGCATATAATGAGTAGTCATAGCTTTGAAATAATACCTCAAACTCAAAGAAAAAAAGTTTCAGTATCTTCTATTCTTAAACCATGGAAATTTTGCGTAGAATGTATGGTGAAATTTTTTTCATGTTCACATTCATTGTTGGATACTGAATAGAGAAGCCAAATTCTTCTTCTTCCTCCTCCTCATATTCATGATGTAATTTTCTTCTTTTTCCATGATATATGCTGGATCATTATATTATTTTTCATCCATATCGATGCTTTTAAAGTGGAAAAAGTGGAGGAATTTGTTCACAGAACCATTTTTACCGACAATTCCCAATTTGTCAAACTGGGGTTTGAAACCTTCTTGAAGAATTTAGATACATCAAATCGAATTTTTTGGGGTAAGACTTTGTTGCTTTAGCCACACATTTTTTTTCCTATTATAAACAAAGTGACCTTTTTAATGATATAATAATTTCCTCAATCAAAACATGTATTGAAAAGTTATGCCACTCAAAATTTAACCTTCCTATTTTGGCTACCATAATTTCAGAGGGTTTCCATGTTAGCCCGTTGAGAAATCTAGGGGTAGCTAAGATAGGTGATTTATCTTTCTTCGATAACTTCTTGTGATGCATTTTTATTTAACTTCATTAGCTTCTTATTTTAACTTGATTATTATTAGCATTATTATCATCAAACAACAACCAAAATATGAAATACAATGAGAAAAGAGAACACAAGATATAATCTATCATCCAGGACCAAAACCTCTCCTCTTGAGAGGAAAACCTACAAGAAATATTCTCTTATTATAGAACTTCAAATGATAAATTCCAAGACCTATGACCCTTAACAAAGACCCCTCCAATACCATTTCAAAATTCTCCTTGAAGAACGCCATTCTTGCAAAATAAATTAAAGTTAAACTTGCCTTGTAGCAATTGCAATTTCTCCTTCAAACTAGATTTCATACCTACAACTTTTGACTGCAATTTCTGAATTCAATTTTCAGCCCCTTTTGAAGAAACCATAAATGGCACTAGTGAGAGAATTATGGTGAATTTTTCTTCATTTATTCTTAGCTTGGAAAACCTTCTATTCCTTAACTATTTGGCTTACAAACTTGACTTCTTGTCACTGAAACTTCGACTCATTTTGGCAGGAATGCAACTCGGTCTTACTACAACAAGGCGATGCCCTAGTTCTTGCACATGTGAAGATATATAGCCTAAAAAAAATCCAAAATTTTCATTTTTATTCTCTTTGTTTCTCCTCCTCTTTCTGGATCTTCTTTAGTTATTCTTCTTGACTTGATCGAACTTCTTGTGTGCTTGATTAGATGGTCTCAAATGTGATCAACTTCCCTCTTATACATAAGCTTCTAGGGAGCCCTAATAGGCTGACGTGTCATCTCTAGGAGGTCGAATTCATTGTTTAATAGGTCGGCTTGTTGTTGCTTGTTTGACAAGGCCTCGGAGGGTCTTTGTGACATTTTTTACTATACAAAAAATTTCTTTGACTTGATATAATAAGCCAAAAAGGGTCTTCCATACATGTCAATATCTCAATTGACTTGTTAACACAATGACAAGCCCTAGAGGAAATAAATGGGTGCTTGACCTATAAATAAAATAACCTTGAGCATGAAACCCATGCTACAAAATAATAATAATAATAATAATTCTTTTTCTCTTTTCATCAAATACATAAAATCATGATTACATTAGTCATTATGAATACATAACTTAATTACACATTTCAACGCTCCCTCTTAACTAGGGAGGTATACATAATTCATACAAGGTACTTGGACATTCTCATACTAAAGAATTCTCATAAGAAGAGTCAAATTGGTAGGAAATATTATAATCTATCTTATCTTCTTATACCAGTGCATCTCATCATACCAACCAACATTATCACATAAAAAGGCCTTGACTAAAAAATCTATCTCTCCACAAGATTAGAGTGCAATGTAGGCGATATAATGACTTATAGACACCATCATCATTATCTCTTAAGGCACATACCTGATCCAGATATTCACAAGGTATGTCCTTTTAGGATCATTCCAATATTGGAATAACACATCCTCAAGGAATTTCCTCTTCAACTACTCTTTCCTATTGGGTTCCCTATCACATCCTCAAAGAGTATCAGAATCAATATAATATGTTTACCCAATCCTCCATTATTCCTTCATAACATGAATACAAGAATGATATTTCTATCTCTACCTCTCAACTAGGGAGGATATACTCATTCCTATAAAAGGAATATACCCAAGTTCCTTCTTACCTAGGAACTTGTCCAAGCTCCCTCTTAACTAGGGACTTGTTTCCAATATCAGCCAGCACCTCTTTGGTGGAGATCATGGTACTATCAGATGCTAGTAGGGATCATCCTTTTGATGTCATGAAATTCAACTTCTTCATCATGGAGCCTTCATATTCTAGATTTTCTTTGTAGGGCATCAACCATCTTCTCCATCACTTTCCTTCAATGAACCATAGTGTTGATCAATAGTAATTTAATCCTTCTCTTCATCAGAAAGTGATCTCCTAGTCCACATCTAGTTTTCCTTCATATAGCTATCTCTTCCGAGTCATGTTTCTTTCATTATTTTCCATCCAATCTCATTAGTGCTAGTTGTAGGTGACTTCAACAACCCTCTTTCGGTAGCCCTATTTTAACCCAACCAGATGTTTTCAGAAATTAACATCAAATCAAAGTTACCATTTTATGATGGTATTTCGTCATGGCATCAACTTCTTGCAAATTCATCATCCTACACATGTATGAATCCATCTCTAATACATTCATTACCAATATTACTCTTTTATAGTTTATATATTAGGGTCTTCATACCTTCTTCTTCCATTGAGAGGTCCTAACTAATTCTTCTAGTTATTGTATGTTGATCACTTATATTATCTTACGTGGCTATAGTTGCATATTTCATGAATTATTTCTTCCTTTATTCAAATATTTATTTCCTCGGGATCTTCTTTACATGGTTCTTTCAACATAGGAAACATGATTTTCAATCACCTCATATTCCATAGGAGGTAATATTATGTCGATTTCATCTTATCAATGTGTAGAAGAGTTCAAGGCACATTGTCTACATGTCTTCATGCATTATTCTAATGAAATAGTATCATGCTCAAGAGATAGAGAATTGATCTGGATTTATGCAGGAACACAATAATATACAGAAATAAACATAAACACAGAGATGCGCTAGAAATAAAGCTTCATTTCATTAATATCAAATAACATAAATATGCTTATAGACATGATGGAAATAAACTAGCTAGGTCGTTGGTAGTTTATCTATGAGAAGAGATGTGGTGGCTACAGGCCTCTGAAATGTGTTATAATGAGGCTCAAAGGCATATTTATTTTTGAGAAACAATGGAAAATCATAAAAATCCAAAAAACTAACCCTAGGAGATGAAGCACCAAAACTATGGGCCTCGTTTGGGTAAATTGGTACATCATCTTCTCGGGGACGTAACTTTGGCATATGATCTCTGTTTGATGTGCTCAATACCTCGTTAAAAATATATACCTCAGGAATAAAAATTTTGACATGAGAAACATTGAAGTCACTTTCATGTTTATCCCATTTTCCCCAAAAAACATCGTTTAAGGCCTCAAAATGGCTCTGGGAGTTCAAGACCCAAAAAACTGCTAAAAATAGTCAAATGTGTTGAAACTAAAAAACTGAAAGAACCAATGGTGGGGTTCCAAATGGAATAGGTGGGTGGCCACCAATATCCACCTCGATCATTCCTCCCCCATTTGGAAGCAATGGTACCATTGCATTGATTTCCTCCATGAGATGAGGCAAATTATGCTGAACTAGTTGGTTTTGGATTTGTCGAAGATGTTGTGGACCTGCTAGCAGACATGCTGGATGCATTCAATAAATTTGGTTGCTTTATCATCCAAATATAGTACATGTGTGGATTCTGTCTATGTGGTCGCATGAGGTATGGCAACATCAGGTGGTGGCGCGCCTGAGGTCAGATCAATGGAGTGCTTGACCTGACAATGTAGAGGAACCTTTGTGGGTGAGGAGAAAATGTCCTCGTATTCCTCCACGACTCTTTCCATCTATTTCTTCCATGTAGGGGGGCCCTGTTTCGAGGTTGTGGCCACAATATTCTTCTTTCCTTGTGGGAGAATTTTAATGAAAACAAATTTCCTAGTTTGGGAAACAATCTTACTGCATTTTTTTGTAGTAGTCAAAGAGATGGCAGGAGGGGGTACTACCTTCGGTATCCTGTAAAATTTATTTCCCAAAGTAATAAAAGTAGAATGAGGCCTATACTCATACACAGGAGGAGCAACATCACACAATACCTCATCCATGAATGGCTTGATGTTATACGGAATACGACACTATTGGCGGGCGCAAAGATCTCTTCCTTGATTAAGCCACCCAATAGTATATGGATCCAAGTGTGTTATGGTTGGTAGGCTGAACTGCTTCATGACCTCTACTGAAATGAGGTTCTTTTGGGTTCCACTATTGACAAGAAATTGCAGTGGAGAACCCTTCACCCACATCTGCGAATGGAAGAGGCGCTCCCCCTCCTCTAGATCCTCCCTCTGGAGCTTGGTGTTGGCAATAATGGAACTGGGATCTGCATCAATGATCTAGTTCCCTCTATCATCACCCTTGTCTGGTTCTGAGTCAGGATCAAAACATGCATCTGATTCGGGTTCCTTTAGTTCGGCCAATAGCGACTGTTTGCCCCGACACTCGTTTGTGCTCTGAGTGGGGATTTTATGAAATTCACACCACTTCCCTGCGTCCTTCTTTTGATTTATGGTGTTATTTTGAGTTGCCCCGCTTTGGATTTTCCCCTTGTTCTGTAGTTCGGGGGCACCTTTCCCTGGCTTTAGATTCGTAGATCCAAAGTCTTGCTTCTTTTGCTTAAATTTATGCTTGATATTGGCAGAATAGCGATATGTCATGCAAAGCGAGGTAATGTGAGGAACTCCATTTCCTCCTTAATGTATCTGTGCAAAAATTTATGCTACTTGAGCACCAAATGTATCTCTAAATATTTAATACCCAACTTTGTGCACAGGTTATGGAAAAAATTTGTCAGTTCATGCACATCTCGATCCCTTTGCTGTCGCAATGTGGTCCATTGGATGTAATTGTCCTCATAGCTCCCCACAGGGTAATATTGTTCCTTTATGTTGTCTCAGAACGAATTCCAAGTCGGTGCAACCGAGAACAGAGAGGGTTCCCTCTCATCCTTCTGCTCACAGTAGGTTTCTCACCAGTCTTTGACATGGGGGGCAGCTTTGAGGAGTGAAAAAGTAATATTTTCTTGGTTGGAGAAATCATGGACCGAGAAATACCCTTCCAACAAATTCAAACATATATCGACGGTTTCTTCATCTATCTGGCCTTCAAATACATGAATGTCAAATTTGACCTGTACCTTGAAAGGAGAGGCACCTCTAGAGTGGCTGTTGGATGTAGATGCACCGCCAATGGGAATTCGTTGAAGGATCTGGGAAAATTTATCCATGATCGTGTTCCTTTGTTTCTCGAGAGCCTCCTCGAGCAATAATTTGATAGGATCTCTTGATCCCTCATATTTCTTTTACTCCACCGTGGGAGGTCGTTGGGATTTGTGAGGCTAATCTTGCAAGGGTTCAACTAGATCGAGCCCTAACTCCTTATACCCTGACCTCGTTAGGGACATGCAAATAAAAACAGAGAAATAGTAGAACACTCTGATACCACTGATCCAGATTTATGGAGGAACATAATAATATACATAAATAAAATTATAAACAGAGATGAAGCGGAAATAAAACTTCATTTCATTAATATCAAATAACAAAAATATGCTTACAGACATAATGGAAATAAACTAGTTAGGGTGATGGTAGCTTATCTATAAGAATAGATGTGGCAGTTATAGGCCTCTAAACTATGTTACAATGAGGCTCAAAGGCCTATTTATTGTTGAGAAACAATGGAAAACGCTAAACATCCAAAAACCTAAACCTAGGAGATGAAGCGCCAAAAGTATGGGCCCCGTTTGGGTAAATTGGCACATCAACTTCTTGGGGATGTAAATTTGGCATATGATCTCTGTTTGACATGCTCGATACCTTGTTAGAAATATCTATCCAAGGACTAAAACTTTTTATGTGATCAAAATTGAATTAACTTCCATGTTTCTCCTAATTTTCCCAAAAAACGTTGTTTAGGGCCTCTATTGGGTGCCAGTTTTGCACTTATTTCCTACATTTGTTTCCACTATTTTACCCCCTGAATATAACTATTGGGAATATATTTGCCTCTTTTTCCTACCATATTATCTTAACTTGTGTTGTTTCACCTTATTTTCATTACTCTTCCATTTCATCAATTATTATGATGTATCGTGTCTTTTTTATGACTAACTGAGGATGAATGTTTGGAGAAGATATATGGTATTATTTTGTCTTCCCAGATGCTATTTTTAGCACAAAATATTTCAAGCACAGACGTATAGGAGTAGTTAAAAGGTGTGTTGTTACAGGGCATTGTTACACCACGATGATGTTACACCATGTTGTTATACACCCGCGGACAAATTGTTGTTACAGCTGTAGCGCTGACTGGATTTTTCCAACTCCTGATGTTGACCCGTCCTCTAGCTGTTACACTACAATTTTGATTTATCACGATAGCTGTAGAAGTTATTAAGTATTGTATTTTTTTATAACAACCTCTAGGCGGTTTTGATTGTAATCTATAATTTTTCCAGTCAGATTTTTATTAAGAAGTGGTTGCAGCCATATGTATTCTATTTTGATCACCATGAAAATCATAAGATTCTCATGACTGATCTATCCCTTGTTTTTCTGAGATGTAACCACTATATAGTTCTCGACCCTTGAAGTTGAAAGATTAGCGGAGAACAACATTATTTTGGCTCTGTAATTTCTGATCATATTAATACAAGTTATCTCGTTATTGTTGTTACATGCATCATCTAATTTAGTTTTTGTTAAATTATTTCTCTACCTGCACTCTACTAGGGAGGAAGGGCCCTCCTCTTTAGCGGGGATTGCATTGTTAAGGTAGTTGTATACATATATTTCTATTTATTTTATGCATCAGGGGAAGTGTTGTTGTTGTTGTTTTAACTGTGAATAGATATGCTTCAATTCCAATACTTTATATGTTGTTAAACATCTGAGATTAGAGATACCAGCTAGGTAACTATTTTTGGCACACTAGGATGGATTAATTGAGGTGTGATCACAACCTTGTAGATCATTTTATTTCTGCATGAGTGATTTTTTTCCAACATTTACTTCAGCAACAATTTCCTTTATTTGAATTTGCTTTTGGTTGATGTATCGGCACAGACAGTGCAACTATCATTGAAATAAAATACATCCCTGGATTGATAATTTATGTGTACTATGTTAGTCATTTAGCTGTGATTAATACAACCGAAAATTTTGGCGTCATTTCCAGGGATGGAAATGACAATCCAATCAATCAGAGTTGTTTGTTAGAAGATAGAGTGTACCCAATCTACAATTGTTGGGTTGTAAGACGAGAGGTAAGAACCTGCGCATCGCCCTAACATACCTGAGTGGGCTCACCAATGCTACATTGGGGCACTTAGAGGTGCAATTTCCATGTGTTCTTTAGCGTGTCCCCAGGGACACAATTGCTAGGCAGTAAGACGAGAGGTAAGAACCTGCGCATCACTCTAATACACCTGAGCGAGCTCACCAATGTCTCGCTAGGACACTTAGAAGTGTGAATACTTGGGTGTTTTCTTTAGGGTGTCTTCAGCTATACAGTTGTTGGGTGGTAAGACGAGAGGTAAGAACCTGCACATCACTCTAACGGACCTGAGCGTCCTCACCGCTGTATAAACTGAAGAACTTGTAGGATGAATTAATACACATAGGGTCCATGTGTGCCAGTAGGAATGTATTAAAATCCACAAACACCCCCCACTCTACTAATTACATGAAATATGGGTTGTAAGAAGAAAAAGAAGAGTTCAGACTTGGGAAGAAATACATTCTTTGGAGATTTGATCTCAAGGGCAGAAAAGGAACAATCTACTTCATATAGAGACAATAGGAAGACAGGACCACAAAAAGCGGCTACTATATCAAAGCCTGAGGCATCAGTGCCTTCCGTGTCTAGACCTCACCACCCTTAGTATAGCATATCCACTCCTGATATCAAGACTTCAGATCTAAAATAGTAGTGGAAAATCATTGATCGGGATCTGAGAATCGAAGGGAAAGGCGAGACCAGTGGGGAGCATTAGGGACCTGAGTAACAACCTTTAATTGATCATCATTTGGACACTGGTAGTGCAATCAAACGGCTGGTCCTGGAACATCTTGATTCTTTTGTTTATCAATCTCCTATATACTCCAAGGTCAGTTCATCCTATCAGGAAGGATCAGCCATGGGGGACGAGAATGTCAAGACATATAGCTCTGTTACTTTTTAATTCCCGATAGTAGTGACACGGGATGAGGCTCCTATGTAAAATATTCCCTTGTCATCCCTACCATCCTTTCAAGGGATGGCTGTTGAAGATCCTGATACCTTTTTGTTTGAATTCTATGTGATGTGTAGAGGTTATGACTACACTTCAAATGCCTAGAAGTTGAAACTATTTCCTACTACTCTGAAAGGAGGAGCATTAAGATGGTTTATGAGACTAGGTTCTGGCACGATTTGAACCTGGAATGACATGAAGTAAGCCTTTCTCTTTAAGTATCAGGATTACTGTCGAACTAGGGATTTGAAGGAAGAGATCTTCAGGATTGCATAGAAGGAGGAGGAGATCTTGGAAGACTATGTGGAGCGATACCATCACAATTTACAAAAGTCTAAGTTCAGTAACTTAGCCCCGAAAATTCTGAAGCCAATGTTCTTAAGAGGTATAAGATATTATTTTCTAGAGCACTTGAATCTATTGGGAAAAGGAGACATATCGCAAGAACCACTTGAAGAAATAATGAATCTTTTCCTGCGCAGCTCAAGAGGATCGGTCAAAGGGAGAAGTTTAGTCCATAACCCTTCAGTCCAGATACAAAATTCCACAAGTGGAGGAGTAACCAGAGCAGAGATCGGAGATCTATTTTAGGATTTTAAAACTGACCTCCTTAGCACTCTCTCTACCCAGATCACTACGGTGCAAGTTAAGAAAGCACAAGCAGAAGCTAAAGCAACCTTAGCAATATTCTACCCCCGATGCAAAAAGAAACATTTGGAAAGAGAATGTGGATTGAATAGCGTCAACCTATGAAATATCTATGAATTAGCACATTCTACGAATCAATGTCCTGAATTTCCTAGACTGAAGGCTATACTTCAAGAATCAAGCGAGGATGTCCAGTCTTCTTATTTCATCGGATCAAGAAGACCATGGCAGCCATCACCTATAGGTATGCCTCTATATTTTTCCTCTTTTTATCCTTGGAATAATGTTTATAATAGTCAGCAATGTCCTTGGCATTATCCTACTCCTTCCTCAACACAATTTCCTTCACCATGGAACCATTGGCCTTCCCCTCCACTAATGGAATATCCTCCATCGCAACCCAATCCTTGGAGCCAAAATTGGAGAGGTAACGACCAGGGTCCAGTACCCCCTGCACTACCATTGCAACAAAAATTACAACTGCCTTCTCTTCAAAATCCTACACCTTTTTTCCAACCCCAATTACCTGTCCAACCTAACCCCAATCCGAATAATAAGGTAGCCCAGAGTATAGATGCTCCAGTTACCTTCCAGACTTACCTTATTACTCCTATTGGACTCAACGAGGTTCAGCTTTGATCGAGGAAAGTGGTCAAACCTGAACATAATCCCATTATTACCGAAGAAGGATGTGAGTCACCTAGAAAGGATATAGGCAATTATGAGGCAGATGTTACACATGTAATAGCCGATACAACACATGATCTTACACCGTAGCAGCCAACTCGGGAGGGTATACTGTTTCTACAACAACCAACCTGAGCAAGGCTGGTGCATTTGTGATAGCTGACTCATCTATTAACATTCAGGATCCTCCATACCCTCAATGATTAGCTAAAACTGGGCCTGCCTCACAATATGAATCCAAGTTCCTAAAGGAGCTGAAAATTTTGTATGTGTGTATCCAGCGGTTACAAGCTCTTAAGGAAGTACTTATCTATGCTAAAACAGTGAGGGACATGTGTGTCAAAAATCCTGGAAGAAAACCAAAAGACCCTGCTACTATCCATGTTATGGGTAAACTATCTGATATCATGATTGATCAACCTTTGTTGACAAAATATAATGACCCAGGGACTCCTACAGTGACTATCCATATTGATGACCAACCCATAACCAACACTTTGATCGATTTAGGGGCAGCCATTAATGTCATGACTAAAGACCTATTTTTCTCCCTAGGACTTCATGGACTTAGACCTACACCCACAGTTATTGAATTAGCAGATAGGTCCCATGTCAAGCCTGAAGGGATCATAGAAGATGTGGTTATCACTATGGCTTCTTGGAATTATCCGGCTGATTTTCTCATTTTACAAACCAAATCCGACTTGGGGGGTCATCCTTTAATCTTGGGAAGGTCGTGGCTGGCCACTGCAAACGCATATATCAGATGTAGGTCTGCATCTATGGTGATCTCAGATGGGTAGGCCACTTAGAACCTGAACCTTTTCCCCCAAGAAAAACCTCACATGGGTTTGATTAGTCCATGGTGGGACGAACTTGAACCTGAATTTGATCTTTCCCTGCCTCTCCTCACGCTTGGAAAGGCACAATACTTTAAGGATGAAACAGAGGATGATATCATTAATGGTTTTATTAGAAATTCACTCTCTTTTGCCCCCATTAGAGATTTGGGGAAAGGATATGAGGTAGATGATGTAATCATTGAACACTTGAAAACCACTCCACATACTATCAGCAGTCTCGTTGCAATCGAACCTGATGTTTAAACATTAATCCTAACCTGAATGCTGAATAGAATAGATTTCTAATACAATTGTTACAAAAATATAAAAAAGGAATTTGCATGGGATTATACTGATATGAAAGGAATCCATCTTGGCCTATGCACTCACCGCATTTATCTTAAGGAGGACTGCAAACCAGTTAGACAACCATGGCACCGAATGGACCCCGCACTTAAGGATATAATGAAAGAAGAATTGCAAAAACTCCTTAACGCTAATTTTATATACCCTATCTCTGATAATCAATGGGTGTCTCCGCTTGTCATAGTTCCGAAAAATAATGGCAAGTGGAGATTCTATGTAGACTATAGAGAGCTTAACAAGGCCACTCAAACGGACCATTTCCCTTTACCATTCATTGATTGGGTCCTGGACACTCTTTCTGGGAAAAAGTTTTTTTCATTCCTGGATGGGTTCAGTGGCTATAATCAAATATAGATTGCCCCAAAAAACTAGGAGAAGACAACCTTCACTTGTCTCTGGGGTACTTTTGCATGCATAGTCCTTCCTTTTGGCCTCTGTAATGCACCAGTAACTTTTCAAAGGGAAATATTGGGTATTTTTTATGATATTTTGAATGACTGTCTTGAAATATTTATGGATGATTTTACATCCTACGAGGATGCCTTTGAGACAGCATTAGTCAATTTGGAAAAGGTGTTGGAATGTTGTGAACAAAATAATGTTTCTCTTAGCACGGAGAAATGTCACATGATGATGACCGAGGGAATTGTGCTGGGACATTTCTTTTCGGCAGATGGAATCAAGGTAGATCCTGCAAAAAATTGAGGTAATCTCGAAAATCCCAACTCCTAAGACTCCAAAAGAGGTGCGTAGTTTTTTGGGACATGTAGGATATTATAGGAGAGTTATAGAGAATTTTTCAAAGATTACATCTCCTTTTTTTTCCTTGCTCACGAAAGATGCAGAATTTGAGTGGACAGGAAAGTGTGAGAAGGCCTTTCTGAATTTAAATAATTGTGTAACAACAACACCTATTTTATGAGGACCAGATTGGGGATTTCCATTCCAAATTTGCTAGGGATGCATATGACATATTTGTGGGTGTTGTTTTTGGACAGTTGGAGGAGAAGAAACCTTATGTCATTTATTACATTAGCAAGAATCTAACTCTGACAGAACTCAACTACACAGTGACTGAAAAAAGAATTCCTAGCAGTAGTGCATGCCATCAACAAATTTCAGCAATACATCACCGGGTATCAATTATTTGTACACACTGACCATGCTGTAATTTGATTTTTAATGAACAAACCTGTTACTAATGGTAGGGTTGCATGATGGTTATTGCTGTTACAAAAATTTTATATTATTATTTTAGATAAACCTGGAAAGGATAATGTAGTTTCTGATTTCCTTTCTAGATAAACTATAAGTAATGACTGCACTACCACTCCATGATAAACTTGCCCAAAATATGAAACAATGATAGTACATGGCTTTTACATTTGCACACAATGGTGATTTCTTCTATACATTCCCAAAACATGAAATAACATGAGTACATGGAAACAATGAGAAATGATATATGCTCCATATAGAAGAAGCAATAAAATTTAATACATGGCATGTGCATCAAAACATAAGACATCCATGAGCAATGACATAAGCTCTCAATGTGTAGCAGAAACAGAAAGATCACCAAATACATATCTACATCATGAGCAACAAAAATCTCTCCATATATAAGAAGCCATATAATTCAACATGACTCAACCATATGAATCCAACACATAATAAGCATCATCATACTCTCTTTATCCATGCAATAGAAAAATATAATTCATCCATCTAAACATATCAGCAACATACAAGATTCAACTGCAAGTGAAATCATAAGCAATGAGGTTCATAAATTCTAGATGATCCAACTTGCAAAATGTGACAACATCAATAAAAATAATCCTGCATAAAACAATGTCAACATTATGCAAATATATTAGGAAGCACATATGCTCCCCCCGAATGTGTGATCCTCCATCACACCTTGACCATGTGGATAAGGAAACCATGTGGCTACTAATATCTTCAATAACATCAAAATAAATCAAAATGCAGCTGCTCCAAAAATCATCAATAACAATATAGCTAAAAAATAATCAATGAATGTTGCAAAAAGGCAGATAGACATGTGTTTTCCACGCATATACAATAAATGCATTAGCTGGAAAAATAATGAGTGAAAATGAATAAACATAAAGAATCAAGCCTTGAAAAAAATATCTCTCCCTAAACATGATATACCTCACATGAAGTGATTCAGCTGATATGAAAGTGCATGAAGAAATTGAATCAAGTTTCCAGCACTCCCATTTAGACCATGCTAGTCTCATGCATACTGTTGTATTCAAGTATATCTAACATGCAAGAATGGACTGTAGTAGGAACTGATATCATATACTTTGAGTCTAATGAGGAAGAGTACTATCTTGGTCTCTTCTTACTTTTCACTATTCCCTTCAACACATGCACATTCACTGGGGTCTTGACTCCTCTTGCAATCACTCTCTTTGATCCTTATTTCTGGATGATGCAACCTTTGGAGTTGAAAATCGCTTCCTTTCCTCCATCAACCATTTTAATCACACTCAAGATATTATGCTTTATGCCTTATATGAGCCAAATATCTTCTACATTTTTCCTCTTCTGACCAAGATTGGCTTTTTTGCTTCCCAACACTCTAGCTATTTCACTACCTTCAAACACAACATGACCATTGTTGGTTTTATTGAGAAAATGAAATTTTCTCCTATCTCCTGACATATGGTGTGAGAATCTATTGTATATATACCACATTTCATCCTCATCATGAGAACAAACTGCAATTCCACATCTTCCTAATTGTTTCTCTTTCTTCCATGTGTTCCTAGGATGCACATTCTCCCTTGACTACCTCTTTTGAACAAATGGCCCCAATGGTTTAGGAACCTTACAATTTTCAGCCATGTGCCCAAAATTATGGCACACATAACACTCTATGTGACCAAGATATGTACCCAAAGGATCTAACCTTTTTCTTCTCATATTAGACCTCCATCTTCTTACGATATATCTACAATAAATGGCTTTATGCCAAAACATGTTACAAGCAAAACAATGACCATCGAAAGAAATTGTATACATGATTGTAGTTCCTCATTTTGGTTGATCATATTATTTCATGGACGTGTGTATTCTCCTTCTACAATCATCTACCACATGACTAAAATCATGATAGTTGAAGCACGCAATCTCATCCATCAAGGGGGAAAAGGAGTTTCGACTTCTCCTCTTAAAACTGCTACCTCCAAACATAGGAGAAAATTATCTTCTAGATGTAAAATATCCTTTTGGCTTTCTAATTTTCTATTGTTGTTGGATAACATTCTTTGTTTCAGGCTTCTTTAGTTTTACTTTTTCATTCTCTCTTGCATGCAAACTTGTCTCACCCTTTTGAATATTGTTGCAAAAAAATTTCACTAGAATGGTGCTCTTCACTTTATCCAACTGCTGGGTCTTTTCCTCAAGATCCTTTCTCAACTTGTCAGTCACACGTTCAAGCGCTTCAACATAATACTTCCTATATTTTTTCTTGTTGCAATTGACCTCTTCTAATATTTTCGATTCGTGCAACTGTTTTCTCAAGGTATTAAACTCTTCCTTGAGATTTTTCTCCTTTTTATCACAATCCTACAATTTATTCTCATTCTCCTTGCATACATTTGTTAGTTTACCAATTTCACTAAAAAATCCTTCAACAATAACCATGGAAGATTCATATTGAGCCTTAAGAAGCA